>JAJPUD010004699.1:116838-185905 GCA_023553655.1 Myrmecobius fasciatus
TTATTATCTTATTGGGACTATATCTTTAAAAAGAAAGCTCTAAAATCATGTCCAGTTCTCTTTTCTTAGGTCAGCATCATTGTCTTATGACTTACTATTTTCTAATTTGTATTATTTTCTCCTAAATAACCTTACTGGGAGATGCTCATCTGATACTTTCTTGCCCACACACAAACCCCATGGGAATCTATTGCAGTTTATTCTGGTTGTCTTGGCAACTGTCCAGAAGAGCTTAATATCATTTCCAAATTTGGAGATTAATTTTGTAGTCCCTCTGCCAGATCATTTTCAAAACTGAGAAATAAAGTCAAACCAACTCTGCCCCCAGGAACCCCACCTGAACAACTGACAGAAATACAAAACTGACCCTACACATGGGTATTCAGTCAATTTGACAAGTTCTCAAAACAGTCATCCATTGCAGATTGTTGAACATTAAATATGACTAGTTGAGAATTATGCTTAGAGCAATCCTTACAGAGAAATAGGAAAAAAAACAGAAAGAAGGAAAAGAAAAATCTGAATTTTTACTTTGATGTAATGTTTACCTTCACTGAAAAAAAACATGCCTCACTTAACAGCAAAAAAGTAAGTTTATTTATGCTTTGATGGCATTTTAATGTGAAATACAAATACACTTTATACTTGTAAAGATGATATACTCTTTTCAATACATGGTGCAAATTGGATGAATTTTCATACAATTAATGAACCTTTACTCGACTTTTAAAATATGTCAACATCAGTGCTAAAGGGTGGGAATACAAATATAAAGAAAGTAGATTATATTCTAATTCAGAATATAAAATGGAAAGGGTAGCATAAAGGAGATTTTGGAGGTATTTTGTTAAGGTCTGGAGAGTCACAACTAGAGAAAGGGAGGAATGAAGGGTGGTGGGCCTGAGCCCCTCCTTAAAGAGGCATTAGGAATAATTGATTAATTGTCTAGGAGGACATGGAGTCAGAGTTGTACCAGTTTTACTGGTACTTTTTTTACTGAGGGAAGTAAAAAGGGGTGAGGGACAAATAGCTGATCCACGTTAAAGTCCAGAGAATCAGAAACACGGTTGGAAATGAATGAAAAAAAAATTTGAACTTATTAAAACAAACCAGAGAGTGTATGTTGAGGAATATGAAGAACCCAATATTACACTAGTTTTTTTGTTATATATATTTATATTCTTACAATATACCCCTAAGCAATTTATTTTCCCTTTCTCCTCTAAGATCGGTTTTCCAGACTTATTCACATCCCCTTCCTGACTTCACCATCTTGGCTCCACCCCAGTAACTACAGAGATAATTTTCAAAAGTCAGCGTCACATTTTGTTTGCTTGTGGCAAAATTTTTTAAGTACTAATTAAAAAATTGACTAATTATGGTATAGCTTTGAAATGTTTGATTAGATCATTAAAATTATAGTTGTTTCTGGCTATGTCTGTCTATCTATATCTATCATCTATCTATCTTTCATCCATCTATGTATCACCTATCTAGCTATCTATATATATATCATCTAATCTATTTATGTATCATTTATTTGTCTATGTGTTATCTATGTATCATCTATACATGTATGTGTCATCTATCTGTTTATGTATCATCTACCTATTTATCTATCATTTAATATAGCTATGTATCTTTTATGTATCACCTATTTATATATCATCTACCTATCTATCATCTAACTATATATAACCTATATATCATCTATTTATGTATCATCTAATCTATTTATGTAATTATTTTGAAAATGAGAAAACTGAGGCAGACAAAATATCATCTACACATAGTTGTGTCATCTATCATGTATTCTTTGTATCATCTATTTACCTGTATATCATCTATGTATGTATGTATGTATGTATGTATCCAAATCAGGGTCTGATAATGAATCCCCAAGAATTCTTTGTGTAATTTTTTTAATTGTTGCAAATAAGAAGAATGAGAAAAGAGCTGATTTCATCTTCCAAAGCTTTTATCAGGTTTTAGAAGTAGCAGCATGTCTTGTAACAAAACAGATTTGGAAGAGAAGACAGTCACTCTCCAGATAAGGCTAATCTTGAGCAAGTTGTTTGATCATTTTGAAGTCACAGTTCTTCATCTGAAAAGATGGTATATTTTTTGCTTCACTATCTACTACCAACAGTTATGCATCTCAAATGTAGAACATACTTAACTTTTACAAGCAAAAAATCGATGATCATTTTGAGGCAATTTTGTAAAAAGGATTCTATTTCATCATGGATTGGTCATGAAGGTCTTTCAAATTTGAACTTGTGTAGTACAGGTAATTCTGATGAAAAATACTATTGAGATGCAAAAATTAGTGTAATAGTTAATAGAATTTATCTGGATTCCAATGCGTTTAAATCATATATCACTTGTGTTATATTCCATTTCTGAAAACCATCTTCTCACTTATGAAATTAGGAATGTTAATATGGTTACTTTCAAATATAAAGTTCTATGAGCCCATTATAAATATGAGGTTTCCAAAGCACTTTACACACTTTAACTCTTTTGAACTTCACAACAATCCTGGGAGGTAGGTATTTTTTTTATCTCACTTTTGAAGATTAGAACTGAGGCAGACAAATGTTAAATGACTTACCCAGGATCTCATAACTATAAATATCTGAGTCCAGGTTTCAGCTCATATCTTCTCAAAATCAGAACTAGTTCATTGTACCACTAGACTGTCTTATTATAACACCTATGTCTCAGAGATATTGTGAGGATCAAGTGAGATAATATTTGAAAGCACTTTTGAAATAATAAAGCACTATGTGAAAGGTCGCTATTGGTAATATAAATAGTGGTGAAGGTGATGAAACTTGAAAATGGAATTTTAAATTGGCTGGCATATAAGTGATGCCTGAAAGGGGTGCTTATATTTCTTAAGGATAAGTGAAGAGGAAGAGTCCCTAGAGGTATATAAGAAAAAAGAGAAATTTCTTAGTCTATGTTATCAGGGCACATTTTATTATTATTAAGTTTTATATTATATCATTTATTTATTGAACGAACAGTTCTGGTTAATAGAAAACTAGAAGATAAATTGATAAATGGTGTTCAGAGAATAGGAATATAATCAAATACTGAAGCCACCATGAGGATAATTTGGTATTCCTTTCATAATTCAAAAGATCTTGTGATGTGCTTCATTTTTTTTGGTGTGAATACTAAATATAACTTTGGTCTTTGTTGATGTAGTGATTAGTTTTGAAATTTTTTTGCCTTTTTAAGCAAGAGATTGTTTTCTTGAAGGCAAATAAGGAAAGGTACATTGAAAAATATGGGTTTTATAAAACAACATTATACAAACTGGCAGTAATATTGGGTGGTGATAAACTATGATCAGTTTAGCTCTTCTCAGACTAACAATGATCCAAGACAATTTTAAATGACAATTTCAAAAAGTGCTATTCACATCCAGAGAAAGGATCTAGAATCTATTAGAAGTGAACATAGTCGGTCTCATTTCCTTGATGTCAATATTTAACTTATTATTTTTCAGTCATATCTGAGACCAGACTTGAACTCAGGCAAATGAGTCTTCCTGACTCTTGGTTCAGCATACTATTCTCTGTCCCTCCTAGGTACTTCAACTTTTGCTATACTGATATACATTTAATGCCAAGAGATGAAAAGGAAGCTGTTTACATGTCAAGAAGGGATTCTTTGCAGGAGTTAGAGCAAGGCTTACAAAGGATATGTCTGAGTATACTGTTTGTAATATCATTGCCAAATCCAAGGAAATAGGAGTGCCAAGTTGTACTATGTTTGGGGATAAGCATATAAGGAAACTATTTTGTGTCATTTTTGTTGTTATTGCTCAGTTATTTTAGTTATGCCTAATTCTTCTTGACATTATCTGGAGTTTTTTTGGCAATAATACTGGAGTGACTTGCTGTTTACTTTTATAGTTCATTTTACACATGAAGAAATGAGAGTTAAGTGATTTGTGCAGGATGACACAACCAGTAAGTGTCTGAGACCAGATCTGAACTCGGGTCTTCCTTATTTCAGGTCCAGGGCTCAATCCACTGCATACCAATTTGAGTCAACTTTAGAATTTAAATTACTGGTTGTCTTTACTGCTCCATTATTGAAGTGTATTGTGCACAATTCAGTGACTATTTCTATTCAAATATAACAATAGATCAGACAACCATAGTAACTTATACACAGTTTCATTCCATTTGGATAGAGTCTTGGTTCAATATGATGTTAAAAGGAGATCTATAGTGAGCTCTTGAAACATATTTATCTTTGATTGGATATAAAATTAAGCTTGCATCTTTTTTTTTTTTTAATTCATGCTACTTAAGGAAAGATTTGTCTTTCATCTCTGCTTGAGTTTCAGGAGGCTTTTAATGTGAAATCACTTTCCATTTAGTCCAAAGCTTCCTCATAGCTGATGAATGTCATACATAATGAAAGATTATATTAATTTATCCTTGGCAGTAAATCATTTATCACACAAGGGAAAAACATTATTGTGAATTCTGATCAAAGCTGTCCAGTTTCTTTAGCTGGCTGGAACCCAGCACCCTAGTTAGTTGATCGTATAGTATCCTGAAAAAAAATAACATTTTTCTATTGAATGGGGATTTTTACCACTACAAGGCTTTAAAGGGGCATTTTTAAAAATCATGTTTCATGTGGAAAACTTTTGTGATCTAGGAAGGTGAACTATAAAAATCTCATTTGGCTTTTCCACTAGATTAAATTGGAAAGCTGCAGAATTTTTTATTCTATGCTTGTTCTTGGATACCTGGGAACTGATTTGCCAATGACACTGAGTGTATGCTTTGCCACCTAATTTTTTTAAGGAGACAATAATTATTATGATTTTCTTTTGAAGCATCCTACCAGTAGCTTTATTAGTTCCTTTACTAATGAGCTCTTTCTTTCCTTTATTCTGTCAATCTAAGTTGTACTTTAAAAATAATGTTTACTTCTTAGATTTTCTTTTCATTTTTGTTTTATATTCTCAATCCATGCTCCTCTTTACTTAAGAATATCATTCATAGTATGTGACATGAAAAAAAATTGATTTCTCTGGGATCTCTTGATATGATACTTTCATTCTTCCTTTCACAGAGATGTAAATTCTAGAAAGAAACATCACAAAATTTAGGACAAATCTAGATACCATTACATTCACAATGAATTCATACACACACACACACACACACACACACACACACACACGCACACACACACAAGTAGGGGTTCTGATGGCTCAGTAATACTTATCAATATTCTCTTTTTGTTATAGGTGATAAATATTATAATCCCATTTTAAAACCATCTATCATAACAGACTATGTGTCTGGAATATTGTATAGACTGTTATTGTTGTTTATCCTTAGTTTTTTAAAAGGACCAATGACTTCATGGAGGATGTCTTGACTTGTGCATACATTAAATTTAAGTGAAGCAGAGTTGAACAAATTGTCTGCCTCACTTTCTCTTTTTGAGTTATCTAAGTTCGGTGACAGAATAAGAGTCAAGTTGAGTGACAATGTTCCAGAATGCAGAGGATGACTTTGGTATCTTCAATGCCTGACCAAGGTCTAAGTGCTGCACACCTCATGCTGCAACCATGTTTATGGCTGTTGGAACAAATTGTTCTCACCTCTGCATTCTGAGGGAACAAACCTGTGGGTGTGTTAGAAAGATTTGTATGCCAAGCATGTGAACTTCCCCCACCATCACTATCCCAGAATAGACCGTAAAGCTTGGTTGATATGTTATTTTTTCCCCTAAACTATATTTTTTCTCCTCTTAACATTTAATTTCTTGTGAGGATATATTGTTGGGAAATGAAGTTGATATTAATTACACACAAACACACACACAAATACATATATATTTATAGCATTTGAATGATGCAATGGATAGAGTCTAAAAGTCAGGAAGACTTGAATCCTGAATTCAAATCCAGCCTCAGGCACTTATTAACTATGTGACACTGGACTAGTGACTTAATCCTGTTTACCTATATTTCTCATGTGTAAAGTGAGCTAGATAAGAAAATGTCAAACAACTCCAATATCTTTGCCAAGAAAACCTCAAATAATGTCATAAAGAGTTGGACACAACTGAAAAATAACTGAACAATAAAAAACCAACAAAAACACACACACATATATTGCATGTATCAGTATACAGAAACAATTACATATAAACTATTTTTCAAAATTCATTTTTATAAGATTTTTGAATACCAAACATTTTCCCCTACTTTCTTTCCTTTCCTTTGACCCAAGACAGCAAGCAATCAGTTCCATACCAATCAAACTACACAAAATTATTTTTGTAGAACTAGAACTCACCTGGAAGAACAAAAGGTCAAAAATATCAAGATAATTAATTTGAAAAATGCAAAGGAAAGTGGTTAGTTGTACCAGATCTAAGGTAATATTGTAAAGTGGCAGTCATCAAAACTCTCTGATACAAACTAAAAAATAGAGTGATAGATCAGTGGAATAGGTTAGGTACATAAAATGTAGAAGTTAATGACTACATTAATCTACTGTTTGATAAATCCTGAAACTACAGCTTCTAGGATGAGAACTCACTATTAAACAAAAACTGTGAGGAAAACTGGAAAATAGTATGACAGAAAGTAGGAATGAGCAATACCTCCTCTACTTTTAAACAAATATCTTTTTTCATTTTTATTTATTTGTTTTTATAAAGCTTTTTATTTTCAAAATATATGCATATGAAAGTTTTTGACATTAACCCTTGCAAATCCTTGTGTTCTAAATGTTTTCTCTCCCTTTCCCTTCTCCCCCTTCCCAGAGGACAAGTAATCCAACATAGGTTAAATATGTGCAATTCTTCTATACATATTTCCACAAATAACATGCTGTACAAGAAAAATCAGATCAAAAAGAGAAAAAATGAGAAAGAAAACAAAATACAGGCAAACAACAACAAAAAAATGAAAATGCTATGCTGTGATCCACATTCAGTCCCTACAGTTCTCTCTTTGGGTGTAGATGGCTTTCTCCATCACAAGTTCATTGGAACTGGCCTGAATCACCTCAGTTGAAAAGAGCCATGTCCATCAGAATTGATCATTGCATAAGCTTCTTTTTGTTGTATACAATATTCTTTTGGTTTTATTTACTTCACTTAACATCAGTTGATATATCTCTCCAAGCCATTCTGAAATCATCCTGCTGATCATTTCTTACCAAATAACAATATTCCATTACATTCATATACCATAACTTATTTAGCCATTCGCCAACTGATAGGCATCCACTTGGTTTCAGTTCCTTGCCAATTACACAAAGAGCTGCTACAAACATTTTTGCCCATGTGGGTCATTTTTTCCTTTTTATAATCTCTTTGGGATACAGGCCCATTGCTTCTGAAATTTATTTTTGATATCAAAATTAGACTAAAGAAGAACTTCTCTAATCAGTAGTAAGTTAGAGCATTTTTTCATATAAGTATAAATGGCTTTAATTTGGTCATCTGAAAATTGTCTGTTCATGTCCTTTAACTATTTGTCAGTTGGGGAATGACTTGTATTCTTATAAATTTGAGACAGTTCTTTATGTATCTGAGAAATGATACCTTTATCAAAAATACTAGCTGTAAAGATTTTTGCCTAGTTTTGTACTTTTCTTTTAATATTGTTTCTGTTGGTTTTGTTTGTGCAAAACCTTTAATTTAATGTAATCAAAGTTGTCCATTTTACCTGTCATAACTTACTATTGATTAGATAAATTTAAATTAAAACAGCTGTGCAATACCACCTCACACCTCTCAGATTGGCTGTGATTACAGGGAAAAATGATAAATATTGGAGGGGATTTGGGAAAACTGTGACACTAATGTATTATTGGTGGAGCTGTGAAATTATTCAACCATTCTGGAGAGCAATCTGAAAGTATGCCCAAAAAGCTATATAACTGTGCATACTTATTGGCTCAGCAGTGCCATTATTAGAATCTTATTGGAAGGGAAAAAGACCCACATATACAAAAATGTTTGCAGCAGTTCTTTCTGTGATAGCTAAGAATTGGAAAATGAGTAGATGCCCCTCAATTGGTGAATGTTTGAACAAGTTGTGATATATGAAGATAATGGAATAATATTGTTCGATAAAATATGATGAACAACCTGATCTTAGAAAGACCTGGAAAGATTTACATGAACTGATGCTGAGAGAAACAAGTAGAACCAGGAATATATTGTATACAATAACAGCAAGAATGTGTGATGATCAACTATGAAAGACTTGGTTCTTCATGGTTCAGTGATTCAAAGCAATCCCAACAGAAAATGCTACCTGCATACAGAAAAAGAACTAAGGAGACTGAATTTAAATCAACATATACCATGTTCACTTCTTTTTTCTGGTTTTTGTTTTTTGTTTTTTGTTTTTTTTTTAAATTTCTCCCCTGGTTCTTCCCTTTTGTTCTGATGTTTCTCTCCCAACATGTTTCATAAAGCAATGTAAGTTAAAATAAATTAAAATAAAATAAAGAAATCAGAATTAGCAATGGGCTAATAAATATTGTGGCCATATTGCTTCAAAGGTAGATGTGTGTGTTTGTGAAGGAAGAATGTGAGTACAGAAAAACTGTTTTTATATGGAATACTCAGGATTCAAAGGTTATGGCTGCCACAAGCTGCTAGTTGTGTTTATAAGTGTCAGCAGAAATAAGAAAGATAAACTTCTTGAGATTAGTAGCCCTATGAGTAACAATTACTCAAGAGGATCAAGCAAACATCTGTGCAAACTAGTGATAAAAGTCCATGGTACAACTGGGAGAAGAATATAGGCATTCTCTTCCTAATGTTAACTGGTTTCCCAGAAACACAAAATTATCCAGAATGATCTAAGAGGGGGCAATAAATTCTATAAGAATTATGTTATAAATGGATGATTGGCCAACTGACATGATAGCCAACTTTATGGGGAGTTTTAGTTATAAATAGTTAACTATGTATTTGAGAATTGGTAAACCTTATGAATAATTTAAAAAGAAAATATTTGTATTAGAAAATCTTAAGATCGGACATAAAGGAAAGAAACCCACACAATCAGTGTGATAGCCATTTTTCAGGGAAAAATGTCAGACATTTCACATATAATATTTAATTTTTTAAATGCTTGCTTTCTGTGAAGTGGTATGAAAAATTCAGTCTTGTTGGTACAAAAGTCAGATGTGTTTTTTGAGTCTGATGTGTTTTAGTTTACTCCATATCCTTTTGAGTAAGAGGGGGAAAACATTGTCATCAGGTTTTGCTACTTTTGGAGCATTGGTAATATAGATAAATGCTTTAAAGAAGAATTAGAGAGATCAATAGCTAGAAAAATGTTGATTCTTTCTTTCAGGTATCTGTATCACAAACTATTTTTTCCTTCAATGATAGTAGAGGAATTATTTGAAATTATGTGTGTGTCTGTGTGTGTCTGTGTGTGTGTGTGTATGTTACTGGGGGGGAAGAAAAAATAATATAGTAAGAAGAGATAAAACAAAGTCATACATATAGAGAGCAGTCCTGATCTGAAAAGACTACATCAAATGGTCAAAGGGCATCAAATGATTAATTCTCAAGACATTTGAAAAAGGGAAGGAATCATAATTGATTGAAAAATATAGAGAGCACAATATTTTATTGTGTGAATTACTTCGTGGTCACTTTAAAAAGGTAATTTGGTGATATTTTAAAAGTCACCAAAATATTTTTTTAAGTGACATTTTAAAAGCTTTACTCCAACTGTTTCCCATGAGTATGAGTATAAATCATATAACATATTTTGAAAGATATAACAATAAAGAGAACTTATCCATATCAGATAATATGTGGCAATGATTATGAATATCAAGAAGGATATAAACAAAGTAGAACCATGCTTCTCAAAGGTGTTTGTCATTGTCATGTAAAATGATCAGTGCAGAGTCTAAATGGAAGAGGTATTCCCTATATATAGTTAAAAACAAACAAACAAACAAAAACCCTGTAAAGGGGCTTGTTTGCAGATTACATTGAGCTATTTGCATCAAATTCAGTCAGTGTTCCTAAAATAAGAACATGATTATTAAAATAAAATATGGCCTATTAAAATAAGAAATATCAACTAGATAAACAAAATCTTTTGTCTAGACTGAGATAGATCACTGGATAAACTGTTCACTATTTCATGGATCTTTGCCTCTGATGATGGACAATGAACTTGGCCCAAAACAGAAAGGGAATTGAGGACATTTCATTGCCAATGGAAAACTGAGGTGTTCTTTTAATAGGAGGATATGACCAGAAAAGGGATATGTATAAATCACATATTAACAAAAAATGATAATTGGTAGGTAGTTTCATTGATACATATGTAATATATAACCTAAAGAATGAACATGAGCATAAAGATTCTACTCTTTCTGGAAGATTTACATGGATATGGACAAGAAGGTTGTGATTTGTTTTGTTTGGAGGATATTACAGATCCATTGAATTACCCAGCAAAAGTTCACCTTGGTTCTTTACAATTGAAAGGAGAAAATATCCATTTGGCACCAACTCATTTTGTTTTGGCTCCAAAGAATTTGCTTCTTGGAAATCCTATGAACATCTTAAGCCTGGCTCTTTTTTCATCTTCCCAAGAACTCTCCTGCATTTTAACTCTGTTCTGTTACCATTAACAACCAATCAATGAATACCCATCAATAAAAGAAAAATTTTAAGCATTCATTATATGTCAAATCCTGTGCCAGCATCTCACCTGAAAGCACCGCTGTCAGAGCACAAAAAGGTGCTTTTTTAGATTCAGAATGAGAGTAAGGCTAAAGCACCTAAAGCACCTTCTCTGTTTTTCCCTAGTGAACAAAGAAATAGAAAAAAATGTTTAAAAACTTTTTTTTTTAATTTATCATTTGAAGGTAAAATGGAAGTATGAAAAACCAGCCTATTGAACGTAAATGACCTAAAATTAGAGTACTGGCTTCAGTGGCAATTTAGCAGTGTGATTTTTGGCTAGTTATTTATTTCTCTGTATTTGTCTACTCAATAAAAAGGTGGCAATAATCCTTGTATTTACTACCTTTTAGAGTTGACTTATTTTAAATTAGCAGTCATCATGTATACACAAATCATATCATCATTGCTACCTTCATCAAACATCAGTCAGTTCAGTAGTAGAACTTAAACTCCCCTTGAGGGTAAAGATAATATCACTGTCTTTGGATCCCCAGTTCTTCACATAATTTGTGTGACATCATAGGTGCTTAACAAAGATTTCTCAATTAGTTATTCAGTAAACTATTTATTTCCTAACTCCTGAAATGGAAGTAACTTTTTTTTTTTTAAATTAGCTCCAAATTCTGTTTGTTTGTTTTTTTAATTTAAAAGGTACAGATAAAGAATTAACAACTGACTATTGGCTTTATGTTCAACATTATCAAAACAGAAAAGTATTATTATCAGTTGGTTAGCCACTAGGCTAAATTTGAGGAAGGATTTAGTAAGGTTGAAGAAAATCATGAGAATTTCCAATATAACTTGTGGGAGGGCATGTCAATGTGATAAAGCAACAGATCTTTTTAGGGAAATCAAGTTCTAGAATAACACCCCTATTATTTACTCAGAAAAACCATCTGACATTGTGAATATATTCTCACATAAAACCATAGTTCAAATCTAGCATCTGAAATTTTTAGCTGTGTGACTATGCCCAGGCTAATTATCCTTCATAATATTTAGTTTTGTTATCTATAAAATGGTCATTATAGTAATATTTGTAGTAGTACAATTGTTGAAAGCTCAAGTAACCTTTCAACCTGCTTTCTAAAATATAAAGAGTTGGAACAATTACCTACTGTATTTTAATTGTATATTACAAATTTGCTTACATAAGGAACAGGGTCATACATGAATGCATGCATAGTATTTTATTTTAAAAACTAAGTAAAATATGGCAGAATAATCAAGACCTATAGTAATCTCATATTTGATAAACCCCCAAACTCCAGCTTCTGTAATAAGAAGTCACTATTTGACAATAATTGCTGGAAAAACTGGAAAATACTATGTTAGAAACTCAACACAGACCTACATATCAAAATACCAAACTAAGTTCAAAATGGGTACATAATTTGGGCATAAAGGATGATAGCATAAACAAATTAGGAGAACAAGGGATAATTTACCCATCAGATCTTTGGAGAAGGGAGGAATTTACAACCAAAGAACTAGAAAACATTATGAAATGCAAAATGGACAACTTTGATTACATTAAATTCAAAAGTTTTTGAGATGGATAAAGAATTTTGTAGTTAGATGATATTTAGAAAGATAGTTTCTTAGACACAGAATAAGAGACAAAATATTAGAAGTGCAAGAACCTTAGAAATCATCTAATACAAACTCATATTTTATAAATGAAGAAAATCAATCAGAAAAATTAAGGTATCAACTTAAGGAAGTCACTATCTATTAGATCAAAAGATACTAAATTGGCTCCTTTGACTCCCAGGTTCATCCAGGTTATTTAATTTACTGTAATAAAATGCAATTTCATTTCCTAGATCATAAAATAATATCTGGAATAAAATTTTGTCAGTGATTTTTTTTTCCTAGTAAGAAAGTTGTGCTACATGTACCAATGTGCCTATAAAATATTATACTGCTACATAGTGATGACTTTGTATCTTTTCTCTAGGAAAAAAAAAAACAAACAAACAAAAAACAAACAAAAAACAAGAAACTTTTAAATACCACTAATTATGGAAGGTACATTCTATCCTTGAAAGCCTGCAAATTACTAAACTTTAGTAACTTGGGCAAGAAAAAAGTCCAAAAATGACATTTAAAAGAAAAGTTACCAGTTTCTGGTCAATGTATTACTCAATTACACAATGGATTCTCATTTTATTTTCTTTTAAACTAGTAGTTACAGCTATTAAAGACAAACAAAAATTAAACACTGTTGCCTGACTAATAGAATGAAAATCTATATGAACTATGAGAAAGAGTAATTTCCTTGACTTTAAATTCCACTTATGCATTGTTTCCATAATGCCAGCAGGCTATGATGTTAAAAGTTAAAAAAGTTGAAAAGCTATTCAGCTATTTTGTAAAAAGTCTGATTAGAATTAGGTAAGCAGTCATAATTTAAAAAAAAAAAAATTTACCAGGTGTAAAATTTTAGTTAATGGTCAATGTTAAAAAATAATAAATGAATAAATTGGCATATAAAAATAATAATTACACAGGTAGCAAGAAACAATGCCAAGACAGAGATGTACTGCAAGGAAGTATAATGATTGTATCTTGGAACAACAATTATATCTAGAGACAATGATTATATCCAGGGGCAATTGTTGTATCTGGGTAGCTAGTGTTTGAGATAAACAATGGGGGGATGTAATTAAGATTAAAGAAAGATCACCTGTTGCATGGGTCTCTCATAAACTTGTTTGTACTATCCGCCTTAAGCATTTTTTTCAGTATCTGTCCTCATAATTCCCAACATTATCAAGCATCATTTTACAGCCTAGTACAAAATGTCTTATTACTAATCAATTGACTAGATAGCTGTGTGGTTTAATATACTACAAACCTTAGTTGAATTGAAGTAGAAAAAACACTCTCAAATATGAATTCTTCTAGCTGTTACAGCGTAGTTATTTCTTTGTAGTTACTTTTTAATTAATAGACTACTATATTGTATATGAGGCTGTATTTGAACTCAGAAAGTTCGGGTTGGAAGTTCTATGTTCTATCTATTGTGCTACCTAACTAAATCTTTAATAAGACATTTTTTAGGCACCTGCTGTTTACCAAAAAGGCACTATACTTTAGCAGATAGAGAGATACTCTTATAGCTATGAAGAACTGAGCTCAAGGTTTCCCTGTGATAAATAAGGCCTGTGGAGGTTGGCTCAAAGATGTATTCAGCAGTTAAACTAAAGGACTCATTCAGAAATTAGATTTCTCATTATCTGGGGCTCTAAGGAAGAGGCAGTAGCCACACCCTGGTAAAGCATTGAGAGTAACTTATGGGTCTCAAATCTGTCAGTGAATTAGGAAAATATCTACTCAAGCATATGAAAATATCCTTCAGCACAATGGGTGGAATAAAACAATTTGTTCCAATAGCCATAAAAGTGGTGGAAGAAAATGCTGTGAAGCCCATAGAACTTTATCAGTCATCACAAATGCCAAGGTTATACCTTGCCATTGCCAATTTTCTTGACTTTTGTCCTGCCACTGGACTTTGATTACTCAGCAAGAGGTAGTAAGATTGCAAAGCAAGACATCACCCATGAGATGTCATTGGAACTCTTTATTTTTTTTTAACCTTCAAACTTTATTTTTTTTTAATGAGCATTTTTTTCATTTTATTAAACCATTTATTTGCAAAACATATGTATGGGTAATTTTTCAACATTGACCCTTGCAAAGCTTTCTGTTACAAATTTTTTCCCCCTACTCTCCACTCCTCCCCTAGATGCCAGGAAGTCCACTACATGTTAATTATATTAAAATATTTGACCAGTCAAATATATGTATACATATTTCCACACTTATCTTGCTGCGCAAGAAAAATAGTATCTACAAGAAAAAAATCTGCGAAAGGAAACCCAATGCAAGCAAACATCAATAGAGAGCATGAAAATATGTTGTGGTCCACATTTCACATCCCTCTCTCTGGGTGTGTATGGCTTTCTTCACTGAACAATTGGAACTGGTTTGAAACATTTCATTGTTGAAGAGAGCCATGCATTGTACCTCTTTAAAAACAGAGTGAACAACATTGGTTCTGTAACACAGGCAAGAAAGTCATTTAACCTGTCTTTCCAGTAGACAGCTCTTTAAGACTAAGTTGAAAAAAAAGCATAGATACATATCATTAGAAAGTGTTTTCCAACCTGAGACTTCTAATCCTTGTATCTGTTTCTATCCTAAAGGATTACTAGAAATTGAAGCAGTGTGGAATACTAGGTATAAAAATGCAAATCCAAAGATAGTTTATGTTTTCTAGGAGCCTACACTTCCATTGGAAGAAACAACAGACATAGAATAATGGTGGCCAGAGAAATAACACTGATATAAAATGTTATAGATGACAAAAAGAGGCAAAGAGGATAGATTGATATCTCCAGAAACTAGGTCAGAGTTAATTGAATCATATTGGGGATGTGAGGAGGAAAAGCATGGCTCTTGTGAAGAAACAAGACAGATTTCTAGGAGGTTACAGAAAAGTGCCAGAGAGAAGGCAATGAGATAAATTGTAGCTTCACCTAAAATGGTTTCCAGATGTAGGAGAGTAGGGCCATTGTGCAGAAACCCCTACAGGGCTAGTTTTCTGGCGTGATGGGATGAGTCATTTGTCTTGTGACTAATGGTGGGGGAATGGAAAGGACTGAGCAATCTGATCAATGAAGGAGAAGGCAATGAGGCAATATTTGAAAACATAAGAAATTACATGTAAAATCCAAATCAAGTAGGCCACTAACCAATTGAATAGCATTTAGAGAAAATTCTATGAGAGTGTGGGATCATAACAAATGAGGTTTTATAGAAGGAATGATAGAGAAGAGACAATATAGGGACATGATTACTATAGGTATTTAAAGGCCTGTTCTATAAAAGAGGGATTATATTTGTATAGCATTGCCTCAGGGACAGAACTACATTTAATGGGTGGGAACTACTTCAAGGTGCATATTTTAGCCTTCAAATGAGGAAAATAAGAGTTCTTAACACTTAGAACTATTCAAAAAGAGAATGAGTTCCTTCAGGCTTTAGTAAATTAACCATTAATAAATCTTTTCATGTGAAAACCTGATATCTTTTTTTCCTCAATTATTTTCATGTTATTCTTATTGTGCTGAACTTGTGATCATATCAGTATAGGGAACTCCTTGTGTGAAAATTTCCTCCACTGTTACAGATCATTAATTCCTTTGTAAATTGTAGTCTTTTCAATTTAAAAATAAAATAAAATTTTTGCTTCTTTCCCTGAGGTAGGAGAAGAAATTTGTAACTCTTGTATAATGTGGTCATATCAAAGCAAAGCAAATTATTTCATTGACCAAGTTAAAAAATGTGTTTCGCATTAAAAACATTAACTTACCATCTTTTTGTCATGAATTATCAGTCCTCTTAAATTAGCTAAGTCACAGAGAGGCAAAGTGACTTTGCCCAAGATCTGAAAATCAATATTTATTCTGACACAACTTGAATACAGATCTTCCTAACTTCAAAACCAGTTTTCTTGTCACACCAAATTGGCTTTCACTTGTTGATGTACAAGTTAAACATTTATTAAATGCCAACTACATACAAAGCATTGATTTTCATGCTGGGGATATAGGGATATTCATTGGATCAAAAAGCTTTATTAAACAATTATAATGCAGCACATACTATAATTAATATTAGGAATATAAAGAGAAAGATAAAACAGCAAAAAGATCCCCTTCTGGATTTTGAATATATTTGTTGTCTGTCCCTTGAGAAATCTAATTGGAGAGACAACAGATAGATATAATATCCTTGAAAGAGGGTTTTGTGGCATGGGAAAAGCCTGTGTCAACACAAGGATGGAAAAGGGAATGCAAGTTGGGGCAGAACTGATAGATCAATTTGGCTGGAACAGAGAATGTGAAGGAACTGAACAAGGACTAAGTTAGGAAAGGAAGTTAAGAACTGAACAGTAGAAGCCTTTAACCAAGCAGAAAAGGTTGTATTATATCAAAAAAAAAATAGTACTATATCCTAAAAAGAAATTTAAAAAAACAAATAAAAATAAAAGTTCTGATTAAGAAAGTAAGTCAGATCTGTGCATTATGTACCTTAAGGTGGTAGCTGTATAAAGGCTAGATTGAAGAGGGGAGAAATTAAAAGCAGGGCAGTTGCAGAATAGAATTGACTATGTCTGAACTGGGAAAGTGGCTTGAGACAATCAAAAGGGGGATGGATTTAAGATTTGAAGAAGTAGAATTAAGAAGACTCCTTAATTGACTGAAAGTTATATTGTTTGGTATTTTCAGTCACATTTGATCTTTGTGATGTCATTTGAGGTTTTAGGCAAACAGGGTTAAGTGACTTGCTGATGGTCCCACAGCAAGTCTCTGAGATCTGCTTTAAACTCAGGAAATATCTAATTGATTCCAAATCCAGCACTTTATATACTGTGCCACCTAGCTGCCCTTTAAATATAAGAGCTATCTATCATTTATGTAGAACTTTAAGATTTGCAAAAATCTACATATGCTACCTCATTTGATTCTCATAACAACTTTGGTGTTGAGAGGTGATGTGGTACAGGGAAGCAGGGGTGAGGAAGAGGAAGGAGAGAGGGTAGATGACTGGGGGTAGATAGTGATGGGGAAAAGATAGATGGATATTATCCATATTTTATAAACTAGAAAACTCAAACTGAAGGAGATTAGATGACTTCTCCAAGGGGATGTAGCTCTAACTGTCTCGAGGCAGTATTTAATCTTCCTGCTTCCAATCCAATACTCATTTAGATGCCAATCAATATAGGGAAATATGGAGTATCAATCACTCTAGGGTCTGAAAACTGTCTGGGTATCATAAAGGTAGTGAACTCTACAGAAATAGGGTAGTTTGGAGGAGGGGTAGATCTAGGGAATCAGTACTTTTCTCTTCTGCTTTACACATTGGTTTGAGATGGCAAAGGAAACATTTAGGTAGAGATTCCTAGCAGGTGAAATTGTGAAACTGGCTTTCAGGGAAAAGATTAAATGTTGCAAGGGGTAAGGTGGGTGGGTATAGAATTCCTTTTCAGGTATGGATTGAACTAGTTGACCCCAAAGTCTTTTCTAACTCTTCTTCTATTATTAAAAAATCCCTCATGTTGCATCCATTTATCATAATTTATGATAAATATGCAGTGATGTCTAAAAAACACAAAAGATCTGGTTATCACAAAAATCATCTTTCTTTGAAATATTAATGCTTTTCTTTTATTATCAAGGCAAAAGAATAAAAACAAAAATAAAACATGTAAGTTCATCTTTCAAAGACTTCAATTCATTTAAAAAAAAAAATCAGACACTCAGCCCTGATTGATTCTGTTTCAACCAAATACATTTTAGATCTCCCCTTTTGCTTATTCTCTTGAATATTGATATAAATTCAAATTTTTTCATTTTAACTGCCTGTTGGCTACATTCCATATCCATTATGGTGTGTTTGAAACCTTGATTCTGGCACATGAGATTCTTGAATGGAAACTTTAATTTCTTATTTTTAAAACCATGGGACCATTTAGCATTGTCTTCTGCTCTCATACTAAGGATAATGGCTTTGCCTCTTCAGGAAGTACTGTAGAAATTGACTTAACATAGAGCTTGGTTCCCTCAATTTGGACATATTTTATTATCTTCCATCAGTGGGAATCTCATATTCAGATATGTTGGTTTGTGTACAGTTACCTTAACTGAGCATATGTGAGTGTTGGCACCCTTGGTTTAATATGATGTCCGTGAAGAATCAGCTTAATGCCTAAGAATTTATTCATGTTTTCATTTTCCCAGAAAGGATGGGGGAAGACATGATGACCACCCTTTTTGACTTAAGAATAAAACAAAATAAAGAGCTTCTACTTAAAAGCAATACAGTACAGCTATACAGTAAAAGTATTACTGGGAAACCATTTTAAAATTATCATTCAAAAAAATCAAACAAAACTCTGTAGACCAAAATAGTGTCCATTTTGAGGCCCTAATTTGCTGAAATTAAAATCCTAAAGGAAAAAAAAAAACACATAAATCTATCCTGAACAAATAGAGCATTTACCTCATCACTGTAACAAGTTGAAATTTAAAACTTTTAGTTTGCTAGTCCAAACTAAGAAACAACATTTAGCGATCTTTTGGCAAAGCAGAAAACAAAAATGATGGTTTTCTCCAGAAAAGTTCACAATCTGTTTTTTCCCCTTCCTTTAATATGAGTTTACTAAATTTATAATGAAAGGCTATGAAAAAGTGCAAGTGCTGAAACAATTTTTTTGCAATAGCCTATTTAGTATCTTGAGTATCAGAGGTATTGGCTCTCAACCTGTGATGAAAAATGCCAAATATTCTCTGGAGTACTATGCTTGAAAAGATTTTTAAGAGCTTGCCACTCATTTACAGGATTATCTTTTGGTGTATAATAGAAAGAAGTAAAATTACCTTGATGTCATTCTTTTCAGCTGCCATGGTAGAAATAGGCCTTATCTAATGGTTTTGATATGCACCAAAACCAAAATGTATTCTAAGAAAAGAATTCCCTGATGTGATTTTAAATGTACTGGACCTTTTCAATTTCTCTTCAGATTTCATAAATCTCCAACAACCTGAGTTTTTTTTTTTTTCTTAGCTTTTATTGCAGAGGCCTAATTTCTGCTGCTCTAAGAAGGACAAATTTATTCCAGGAGCAAACTTCAGGCACAGTCTTTCTTAACTCAAGCAGCACATATTAAGCAAAAAGAAACCCATTACATGCCACCTTCCATTTTAAAGAATATTCAAAGACAAGACATTCTGCGTTTCCACTCCTATTTCTTGCACTAACAGGCTGATGTAATATGCCGCACTTGTCAGAGGCAGTCAAGGAGCCAAAGCTGAGTGAACTGAGAGTGATCACATCCCCAGTGGACTGGCAAGGCTTAGGCTACATGCTCCATCACTCAGCTTTCTGGTTAAATTCCCTTCCTTTTGATTCCTGATGAGCCAGGTGAATGTCTACTCCCCCATTCCACAAGCTCAGAAAATATAAGCCAAAGTACCAGGATATATTAATTTATCTTCCTAAAATCAAATCTCCTCTTAGAGTTTTGTTTTATATGTGGTAAAAAGAGATTCTGAAATTATTGGTCCTACAACAAGGCTCCACTTGAAAATAATCAAGGCAATACTCAGAAATTATGGTGTAATGGAAAAACCATTAATGTTTCCTAACAAGCCTTGGAATCATGTGCTCTGCCACATAAAATGAGTGATATTAGATAAGTTATATAAGATCTTTGGGCACAAATTTGTATGTATATAAAATGAAAGGGGATAATTAGATGGATTCTGAAGTTTAAGTTGTGAATGTATGACAATATAATGCTTTAGGATTTGGACCATGTTTTACTTATTTTATCTCCTTGTATCTTCACAATAAACAGAGGGCCAAGTATTATTACAATCCCTATTTTACAGATAAGGAAAATGAAGCTTAGATTAAATATTTTCCAATGACATAGTTAACAGGTATCTAAGGTGGGATTTGACCTTAATTGCTCTTGATTCCAAGTCTAGCATTTTTTCACTACAGAATAATTAAGGGATGATTTTTAATTTTACAAAATAATTTATTGCTTATCTCTTTTAAGAAACTTCACTTTCTCTAATGTTCATTCATCTAGATTTGTAAAACAAGCAAACTATCCGCCCATCCAAAAAAATGGCAAATTTTATGCATATGTTTTGCATAAATGACCTAGATTGACCTGGGCTTAGTTTTCATATTATTCACAGATTGAGAACTGGAAGAGACATTAGCAGTCATCAAGTTGAAGCCCTCACTTTACAGAAGGAGATGCTGGGTTCCAGTGAGTTTAAATACTTGTGCGTTCTCCACAGTCATATAGGTAGTAAATGGAACAACTAACAGATTAAATTATAGTAAATAGTTGGCTATAATGAAGTGCCTTCTCTAAAAGCAGGCAAAACCTGCAGATCAAGGGAAAGCCTTTGGCAAGAATATAAAGAATTTCCTTTAATTTTCTCTGCTGAGAGTCAAAATAAATTGATTTCCCAATGGTGCACAAAAATAAACAAGCTGATACTTTAAAAATCATTTGTATAATTGGTGCCAATATTCCTCATACTCATTGATGTGAGGATAAACTTTCACTATCCCATGTGTACGTTTGTCATTTATCCCCTTTTCCTCAGGTGCAAAGAAGGCTACCAAGGAGTCCGCTGTGATCAGTTTTTGCCGAAAACCGATTCCATCTTGTCGGATCCAAGTACGTCCAATGTTTTGTTTTGTTTTGTTTTGTTTCTTAATTTTTCTTCTTATGTCTATAATGCACATAAAGGACAACTGTACTCCATGACATAGAATGCAAGATGAATTTCTTGCAGTGAAATGTAATGAATGATTTTTAAAAATATAAATCCACTGAAAATTCTATCAGAGGGCTCTCAGCCTGGAGATTCTTGCTTTCAGTTAGGAGGAAATTATTCTCTTTCCTATTCACTAGTTCCAGTAACTGCTCAAATTCATACAAATTGCTCACACTGCTTGGCACACCTAGATAATTTAGTGATTTATATTGTGTGGGAATACTCTACAACAAGGCAAATTGAAAGATCTGTGACTGGGCATATGAGTCTTAAAGTTTCTGAAGCCCTGTAGAGGTAAATGATCACAAAATTTTAAGTGTCAGAATCAGAATGCAAATCTTAAAATTCCAAGTTGAACACTCAGTTTCACACTGCTTATCAACTATAAAATAGGATATTGAAATATTCTTTCTACCATCAGAAATAAGAAATTGTTACCTCCCTCTAATATCCAGTAATTCCTTTAGAGAATATATACTCCGTGGAAAAAGCAATGATTATTAAATCCAAAAGACCCAGGTTCAAATTCTTCTACCTCTTGGTATTTGCACTTTATTCTCTACAAATAAATAAATTGTTAGATGGTTATTAACTTTACAAAATTATTCACCACAGGTCTCTTTTAAATAATCCCAGAATTCTTAGAAAAGCTCCTCAGATCAAATCTTTTTCTATAAAATGAGGAGATCAGAATAAATGGACAATGAGGTCCATTCTAACTCTAAAAACAAGACCAACATTGATGAATATATATTATAGAATGATATTCAGTCTTTTTTTTCCCCTTGTGCTTGTAGCATGTAGTGGAAAGAGGATTGAATTTCATGTCAGAATATCTGTATATGAGTCTTAGCTCTAATATTCTCTAGATCAGGGTGAAGAACCTGACTCCTACTAAGATATAGTAATAGCCAATTTGATTACTATATAAAACCTTATTAATTCAGATCTATCTTATTTGGCATATTTATTCTTCAGAACTATAATAGAGATGAATGTATTAAATATGCTAAATAAAATAGCAATGTAAGTGTATTTATAATGTTTAGGTTTGAGCTAATTTTGTGAATCACCTGTTTTTTCTTCATTTCATTTGGATGACTTTGAAACTTTTCCTACAAATGGTCAATGCAATAGTTACAAATAGTTAATGTAATTATATTTTTATATTCAATTAATGAAAGACAGTCAAGGCCTCTAATAAGGATTACTAGCCATTAATATGTGTAAATTATATGTGTTTAAATTACATATTTTATATATTAAGAAATGCAACTATTAATCTTAAAATATTTCATAATTTAAAATTTATTAAAATAATATTAATGGGGACATACTTAAAAGTAAGAATTATTGTATCCATAAAATTCCATGAACTCTTTAAAGAGCTGGGATATGATTGTGTTACTTAATACACTTCCTTGCATAAAATAAATACTTCTTAAGCATTTTTAAAATTTCACTGACACTTATTTACAAGTACTTTTAAGTTATTTAAAATGTTTTTAAAAATCTTCTTTCAAAATAGCA
The DNA here is from genome assembly GCA_023553655.1 of Myrmecobius fasciatus. Lineage (NCBI taxonomy): Eukaryota > Metazoa > Chordata > Mammalia > Dasyuromorphia > Myrmecobiidae > Myrmecobius > Myrmecobius fasciatus. The sequence goes on from JAJPUD010004699.1 coordinate 139,485, forward strand.
AGTAACCTATCTTGCAAAAATTAATCATCAGCAATATATGAAATTCTTTAATGCAGATTCCTTCTGTCTTATTCCTTTAATACAATAAGTGATTGTTGAATTTAATTTCATATATGTGTATATATATATGTATATATATACATATATATATACATATATACATACACACACACACACACACAGGTATGTGGCTTTCCTGATAACACCCACTTGTATATTAGAAATCGTCTACTCCAGCTTCTTCTTCTTCTTTTCTCTTTTTTGTTTAATGTTGAAGAACAATAAACATAAAGAGGGCAAAATGCCTTATTCAAGATCAGGAATACTATATTTTATTCATTAACATTTGGGTTAAAACCATTTTTTCTTTCTTTTTTTTCTCCCTTGTTTAGAAAATTGTTAAAAATCCATTAGATGAATACAATTCAACATACTAAAAAAACATTTTATTTAAGGCATTTGCCCATTGTATTGGCTGTATTCTTTTTCTGCCCAGCTACATTTCTCCTTAAGAAGATAGATGTTGCATAAATCTCAGAGGCCAGAATAACTTATATCCCCTTCAGAAATAAATGCCATAAACCTGTATTCCTTTATTAGGATGATTATATATCAGAGGAATATTGTACATAAGAAAGGAAATTGAATTTGGAATCAGAGTATATGAAGTTTTGTCTAGGCTCTGCAATTTCCCAGCCATGTGACTTTAAGAAGTTGCTTCTTTTCCCCAGATCTCAATTTTCTCTATTGTAAAAGAAAGGAAAGATTCAGAAGAGATTTAAGGTTTGTTCGGCTATGATATACTATGATTCTTTCCTTGCTTGGCGACAACAATATTGTTTGTGGTGACAGTTGAAAATAGTCAGCAGAATTAACTTGAAAATTGCTTTTTGCTGAGTGGAGTAACCTTTGATTAATTCATTTAACAAACATTCACCTGAGCATCTATTATGTACAAGGAATTGTGCTAAGTTCTATGCCAGATATAAAGTTGTCCAATGTCTCTCCCTCTGAAGCTCATAGTGAATATCACTCAAAAGACTTTTGTTGTGGCCTTTAGGTGGAGATATGCTTAGCCACAATCTGAAGACAGAATAACAGTATACAATAACTGAAATGACTACTTCAGAAATTGCTGTGATGGTTGACCAAGAGTCCCACAATATCCAATATAAATTGATTGTGAGCCCAAAGAAATATAAAAATGAATCTCAAAGGGTTTCAATAGAAATTCTAATGACTTAGGGATAAAGACTCATGATTCAAAAAACAATATTTATTAAGAGCTGGAAGAACTGAAAATAATCTAGTCAAACTCCTTACTTTACAGATAGAGAAACTGAGGTCTAGAGATATGAAGTATTTGTCCTAACTTCATACATTTAGTAAATGACAATGTTTTAACCCAAATCCTGTATTGAAGTCAATTCTTTTTCAATTACAACATAAATATTTTCACTGTCCTCATCATTTTTTGACACTTATTATCTGTGTTCCTTTATATTATGGATCAAATTATAAAAAAGTAATTGGAGGATTTCAGTTTTCTCATCTATAAAATTACAAGGTTTTGCTAGTTCAGGAGTATTAAGCTTGGATTTTATGGATAACTTTCAGTCAGTCCCTGAATTTGGATTTGAAATAAATTTCCATCTTTGTTTTGTTAATCTCAAAATGATATTTATGTTTGCTTAAGAACACTAATCTAAGATAGGATCCCTAGTTTTAACCTGAAAGTCAAAAAGGATTTGCGATATATATAGAACATCTTAAGAATTTTGACTTAGATTGAATTTAATACTGAAAAGATTTGTTAGCTCAAGATATATGTTTATTGCATAGTTATCCCATGAGAACCCCCCACTCCATCCCACTTCAGTGGATGATTAATATTAGGGGTATGATAAAGTTTCCATTGACCATACTTACATTCTCTTATTTATTCCTATACTCTTAGGAGATATAATATTTAATTCTTCTCTATTCCACTTCTTTTTCAAAAGCCTATGTAGTGTGCCCTTTCTAGGATCATTTATTTTAGCCATTTTAATAAAGAGCCAACTTTATTTCTTTCCTGGATTTGAATAGTAGGAAAGGATCAAAGTACTATTTAGAATAAGGAGAAGGACAATAGATACTACTGTATCTGCTTTGTCTAACTTCAAGTTAACAAATATAAAAACTGACAGCATTGCTTAAACTTACTTAGAATCAAACTATATACTGTTTCATCTATTTAAGAATTTCATATTCAGGCATTAGGATTTAAGATTCAAGGAGACCTTAAAGATCATCTAATCCCACTGAGCTCCCAAATCAATAGAGTCTGGACCAAATTTATACCATTAGAACCATTTCCTCATTTATATATAGGTTGGTTAGCTCCTGATGGTCAAAAATAGTGAAAGTATTATTCTCAAGCTGCAGGTTATTTGATTGATTTTTCTTTTGATGTTGCAGAATTTTCAATGTATTTCTTCCAGCAGGTTTATAAAAGAGAAAAAAAAAGAATATCATGATGTGATATAAAAGCTCAAAGCTTTTATATAGTCCAGAGGTCCACTGTTCTGTAACAACTATATTGGCAGGACTAGTTGGAAAGGACAAATACAAGCTAAGAAAAATCACTACTATCATAGTAATCGTTTTAAAATTCACATTGTTAGTGTGCCAAGGTTGAGACAAAGCTACCATTCACATGTCTGGAAAGCTACCATTCCAGGATCCTGATGACTGAGGAGAAATGGAGGCTCAGGGTCTGAATATATTAGTGGTCTTTGAAAACACCATTTTCTTGGCAATTGAGGAAGTAGCCAGAATTTTTTCTTAGAGGCATAATGGATTCTTTAATTCTAAATTAATTTTAATGGAATTGGGAAGTACCTTCTCCAATCTTGAATAAATAATGAAAGACCTAGGATGTGAGTTAGAAGATACTTTGGAGAGTATTTACTCTAATTTCCCTTTCATAAGTAGAGAGCATCTATTGAAGCCTTTCATTTTACAGATGTGGAAAATACAGCAAGTGACAAGTTCAAGTTTCCACAACTACTTAGTGGAAAAAATAATAGGATTATATATTTGGAATTAAAAGGGGAACACTGGACTCATTAAATCCAATCACATTTCACTTTTAAAATGAGGAAACTGAGGCAAAAGAAGAAAGATCAAGTGAATCTATTCCTCAAAGTCACTAAATTCACAAAATTAACATGTATCTGAGGTGGTATTTTGAATCCAGATATTTCCTACTCCAAATCCATTGCTCCATCCATTGTTCTTATCTGGTCCAATTCCTCTGATTCTAAATTTAATGCTTTTCTTGATAGAACACTTTTTCCGTCCATGAAAAAAAAAATGCCCAATTTTATAGTCAAAAGCTGGTTTCATCTTTGGGCTTGGCATGAGTTTCTGTCCCATGGGAACACAGGCATCCCTGCCAACTCAGTTGTAGCTTTGTACTAGAGTGGATCTCAGAATGAGGGAACATATAAAATGGCCTCATTTAAGAGTGAGTCGCCGTGCATCCAAAAGTGTCTAAGTTAAAACAGAAGTAAACCTCAGCAGGAGAAAATCCTTTGTCTGGGAGAGAGGAACTTTGGAGTGGGCATAGAAGAAAAGAAACAAGCCTTTAAGTACCTACTATATGCCAGGCACTGTTCTAAACAACTTTAATGTAATCCTCAGATAATTCTGCAAAGTAAGTGCTACAATTATGCCCATTTTACAGTTAAGGAAACACAAGCAGAGGAATGATTTGTCAAGGGTCACACAACTATCTGGCTACATATTTAAATTCAGAAATGATCAATTTTAGTCTCAGAGCTTTAGTCACTGTTGCCTAGAGCTATGATGCTATTGATAGAACTGCATAACACTAAGCAGACCAGAAGAGTAACTTTCATCTTCTCTTAATATTCAGTGGACTCTGAACAATAGATAGGAGATGTCAGTTCCTCTGCAGAGAGGATGACCAAAAAGGCTTTAAAGGAAAGCGTAAAGTGGAGAAGAGTGGAACCATAGAATTCAAGGGAACATAATGAGATGATATTAAGTTCATTCAACCCACCAGCAATTATAAAGCACTTATGATGAACCACACAGTGCTTAAGGCACTGGGACATAAAGAGAAATGAAATAGCTTACACTCTCCTATAGGCGGCGATGTGCAGATGCATAAAGGAATTGCTCATTTGAAAGTAGTGTGAGTGATATTTGTTGTGGAAGCCTCAAAATTGTAGGGCATTTTGTAATTTTTGTTTTCTTTGATTCCCTTGTTACAAAATATGTACATGGTTGTTGTTGTTTTCTTTCCTTTCAAATAAAATTTTTGCGATCAATTGACATCTCAGCTTGCAAGCTGAGCAATCCCTGGAAACCTACTGGAGCTGTTTAATGGAGTGAATTCTCCAGGTTTCATGGTTATAACTGGAACCAAGAGAAGTGTGAGACTCCCATAAAGCAAATTATAGGTAAAAAGGAACAGAATTTCAAATCAAAACCTTACTAAAAGTGAGCCTGACATTATTTGCTATTTATTTTTAAGATTATCTGGTCATTCCACAGTAACTTCTAAGAACAACGTCTTGGCTTTTCAAAGTAAATTATTTTTCTCAAATTTCAGTTCTTATTTTGCTATGTGTCTCCTAAATGAATTACTGAGATTGGACGGACTTGGAAATTGTCTCTGAAATGAGTTACTTCTAAAAAAGGACTATTTTCACCCTCCAAAATGAATCCACCCTCAACAATTTTTTTTTCAATCACCTGTTCAAAAAATATAAATAAATGGGTGTCATCTATTGTGTCTAAGAAATACAAAATACAAAAATGTTAGCTTGGTGTTTATGGCCTTTTGCAATCTCGTTCCAACCTATTTTTTATGGTTCAATTGGCATTCAGGCTGAACTAAAGTCAGCAAGCCATTTCTAGCTTCACTGCATTCTCAAACACCATCTCTCCTACTTATGTAACAGATTCTAACTATTTTGAAAACCTTCCTGCTTTTCATTGTATCTGTTCCCTTAAATTAAGGCAGGCCTTGTGTTATATCAGCCTTCACAATATTCCTTAAAGCATCACAGGAAAACTTAATTGTTCTCACAGCTGGTTCTAGCACACCCCAGACTATCTCCATATTTGTGGAGCTTTTATCAGGATTCAGGATATGAATTGAGACTGGTTACTGCAAGTCTCAATATTTTTGAAGAAAAGGCAAGGCAATACTCATGTGGTGACCATGTGACACCCTTCTCTACATTCTCACCAGATTATCTTCTTTTAAGTTTCCCTGTTCTTTTCAATTTTGGTATCTCTATCGAACAGCACTATTACCTAAAGAAAGAATTGCCCTGGCCCTAAAGTGTCCCAGATTACATATGTTTCAGTCATTCTCTTTAAATTATGGCCTATTGGCATCAAAGCATTATGGGACCATAACAGACTAGACCTCAGAAGAGATTTCTTAGATCTGAAATGCACTTCTGTGCTCATCATTGCTTTTCAGATTTCTCAGACTCAGATCAAGGCTCATTCTAAATATCAACTTCTTTGTGAAGCTTTTATATATTTTCCCCCTAACACATCTAAGTTGCAAGCATTCTCTCCTTCAGATTTGTGCATAAAACTTAAAGTTTCTCCTGTATTCTCTTGTCTTTTGAATCTGCATTATACTTAACTTTGGTTCATGATATGTCACATTAATGTTATAGGATAATAAAGTTAAATAGAAAAGGAGTTTTGAGAACTAGTTCAATCAATTCATTTTACAGATTGGGAAACTGAGGCAAAATGATATGAAGGAAAGAGCCCTGAGGCTTAGAGTTAAGAAGATATGCAATTTTTAGTTGAATTCAATTGTATCATTTACAATTATTATGGAGTTGAAGACCAGAAATGTGCTATAGGTAGATGTACCTGCTGAAGGGTCATTGAGCACTCTGGCAGAATTTTCACTGTTCTGAAGAAACCTGAATATCTCCTTAGTATACTTCTTTTTTTTTTTTTAAATCACTGAATCAGATAGTTGAAGAAAACAATTTCTAATTAGAAATAGGAATCAGAGAGATGTAGACCCTATTAATTTACAAAAGAGGAAACTAGAAGCAAGAGAGGTCACTGGTGAAAGATTTCTGTTGTTTGTCCTTGAAGAGGCCTATGACATCAGGAAGGTAATATCATCACATGCAAATGAATTTAAGTAAAGCAGGTATGTGTAAAGTCATTAGCCTCATTTTTTTTATAGTCATTTGGATTCAGTGGCAAGATTTAGATCAAGATTACTAGAGATGCCCAAGTACAGTGGGAGAATTTAGTCTTTTTAAGCTAAGGTCTTTAACCACTTTTAGTTTATCTGATTCAATACCTTTCTATTTTCATTTACTCTGATCCTATCAGGGCCCAAACAATTACCAAGTGGGCTTGGCTTGGGACCTATTGTTGGTCAATAAATGAGAGCCAGAATGATTTGGGTTTAAGATTTTCTTCCTTAAGAAAGAAATTTAGACCTTAAACCCCAAGACATCTAGTGAGGTTTTAGTGATCAAAATTTATAATCCTTTGGGCAGAGCATGAGAAGAGAAAAGGGAAAAGAAAGAGCTATGTTGCCCAACTAGCCAATTCCAGTGAGGCAGTTCCTACTCTTACTCACAGAGGTTGTTGTTTGTCCTTTGGACCATGACATCATCAAGATGCTAACATGACATACAAATGAATTGGATTTAAGTGAAGCAGGGAAGTATAAAGTCACCAGCTTTACTTTTTCCTCCAGAGGAATATTAGCCCAGGGGCAATTTATAAGGGTGTAACAGTACATAATAATTAGAACTCAAGCCTCTGGATCCTGTGTGTTTTCCTGCCTCTATTATAGATTCTTTCCTAAAAAAGTGTAAATTTGTGTGTGTTGCATAGATTTATTCAGAGACATTCTGCATCTTGAGAAAGAAACAAATATGAAAGCAATCACAATCATGAATGGTATTAATAAATAAAGAGAAAGCTTTCTCATTGAGAAATTCACTTCTCTTGACATGTTCAGGTTGTAAACTTGAAGCTAGTGAACAGCTTATATAAATATGCACTCTGTGTGTATATATATAACATATATATATATATACATATATATATATATTTTAAGGAACATAAAATGTGGACTCAGAGTTATTTCATAAATTCAAATGAGATGGACTGGATATATCACCCTGTAATTGCAGAAACATTCTAATTCCTTTCTTGCTCAGATTTTATGGCCAGGGTTCTTTCTGTCTTTTCTCCTTTCCACTGTCCTTTTAGCAAGGTCTTATTTGATTTTGCTTCACTGGATAAGGTGAAATTATTCCTACAGCTTGTCAGATTACATTTACAAGTTTCCAAAAGAAGAAAGTTCTTAAAACAATCATTTCTTGATGGACAGTGAAACAGCTGAATAAGGTCACCCAAAACTTCATGAAGCAGAAAGTAGAAGGACTGTAGATTTCTTAGGATTGCTTTTATCCTTCTCCATCATTCCATTGCTCAGGTGTCCTTGTGAGAAAAGGTCATGTCACTTCAGTGCAGGCCTTTAAAGATGAGAGAAGAGTCCCTTGCCTTTTGTAACATTGTCCTCTCTTCATTTCTGGCTTCAGACTATTCTTTTTTATCCTCCTTTGTTAGAGGGCAAGCAGGATGGTGAAATCCCTTAATTTCATGATATGTTATTATTAATATTATTATCTTTATTAATCAGATGCCATCTTTTAAACAAAGCCTTCATGACTTTCCCAGTTTAGAGTACTCTCTCTTAAAATTTATTTTTTATTATTATTTAAATATTTTATTTACTTACAATAGTGGTGAAGAAGAGTCCTATTTTGTGCCAGCCCTGACTGAGGCTAGTCTAGTGGATAGGAAAAAAGGATTGTCTCAGACCATTTAACATTTGAGAAAAAAAAGATTTTCTTAATAGTAGCATCCAGGATGCTACTATTAATTATTTTGGATCCTATATTTTTGCTATGGTGGTAGTCTAACTCATGAGGGTGCATCAGTCCAGAGGATCCCTCCTCCTTATCATGTTAAAGTGACCAAGGATCTACATCAATAATTCAAGCCTTAATACACTGAACCAGTTAAGTTTTAACCTAATTTTAGAGAAAAAAAACCCTAGACTAGACTGCATGGAGTAGCAAAAGGTTTTTTTAATTTTTTTGCAAGTTGTAATACAAGCTATGACTTCCCCTTTGAAAAATGTGCAAAAATGCATAAAATAAAATATGCAGGATTACAAAGGAAACTAATTATTTTAAAATAATATTAACATACAAAACAACAAATTAAATATCAATATAATTTATTGAAATATAATTATATATACATATTTTAAAATTAAAAACATGTTTTTAAAAATCAGGTTAAGAATCCTTGAAGAAGATACTTTTATCACAGGTACTGAATTTGGATTTCTAGGACATAATCTCAAATTTTGCCTGTGCTATTTATCTCTTCTGTGACTTTGGACAATCTATTTAACTTTTCTCAAACTAGTTTTCTCATTTATAAAATATGGGATGGACTAGATGATACCTAAGGTCCTTTCCACTTATAATCTATGTTTTAATGACTTCAGCTATATTGATTTATTCAAAAAGTTTCCAGAACAATTCTGTTGTAGACTCAAGTCTATATGAAGGTATTTTTTCCCCCTTTGTGTTTGTATGCTTAAATTACATAGTAGAGAAACTGAGAAACAAATATTCTACTTATAGCATGGTTACTATGGTACCAGATGTTTCCTGGAATATTATTTCATCTAAAATAATAACTTATTTAATGTTAATTATTTTAAAATAATAAGTGTCAGTATTATTAATTAACCCCAATCTAACATTTTTATCTTTGTGAGGGAATCCTAGTATGAAAACTTCATGGACAGAATGACAACTCTCTATAATTGTTATTTAGAATTCAAGTGATCTGTTCAGGATAAAATAGTAAGTTTTGAAACCTGATTTTCCTGACTCCAAAATCACATATTTAGTCATTATAATATCCTTCTTCTATGCACACACATATAAATATATACACATATATAAATACACACATACGTATGTGTATGTATATTTTTGTATCTCTGTGTGTGAAACCATAAGTCCAGATTACTTATTAACCCAACATTATAAATATAAGCCTCATGCTTTCATGTGTCTCACTTAGCTTACATTAATAATTTTGAGTTGTGGATATGAAAATCACAATGTCTTTCCTCATTTTCATGCAATAACAAAACTTTAAAGGAGCAAGAAAAATGATCGATTATAAAATCATCTTAGGCAAATAGAATTTTTCTTCTTTCACAGCTTCCTCCAGATGGGTATTAACAAGTAGAGGAGAAATGATAATTGATATGTATGTTATCTCATTTGAACTTCATAACAATTATATAAGGTAGAAACTATAAGTATTAATTTCCTCTTTACAGAAAAGGAAACTAGGACATAAAATTTTTTGCCCATGGCTATGTAGATAGTAAATGTTCAAGTGTGTTAGAAATCAAGTCAATCTAACTCTAAATAAAAAATTCTATCCAGAAATACTTCCCCTTAAAGGAAATAAATAAAATAAAATAAGTTATTTAATGATAAGGAAAAAAGTTGATTGTAAAGAGAGTATAGTATAAAATAATTAAATATTATGGTGAGCGAAAGCATGGTTTCTCATATTTGCCTTGTAGATCACAAGGAAAGATATAGTTTGACAGAGATATCAGATAGCTGCTTACCACTGAACCCTTTAGTGGGACTTAACCAGATCAAAATATAATTAGGAATATTTAACCAAACAAGTACACTTGCAATAGAACAACATAAAATTAAAGTGTTACTTTCTAAGTCAATATAAAGTCTGCTAGGATCTGCACACACACACACACACACACACACACACACACACATGCACACACACTAACATCTCGATATTCTTTGTGAAATATCTTAATTTGATGTCTTAGAAACAGAATTTATTTATTAAATAATTACTGTTCCTGGTAATAAGAAAAAGCATCACAATACAAGAATTAGACACAACTGATCCTGGATTGATTGAGGAATATCTCTAGAGTATGTAAAAATTCAGGGAAGGGATTGGATTTCAAGCAACTTCCAAAATAAAACCTAATAATGATGACAGAAGAGACTAACCTGCCCAAGTTTAAGTGATCAGAAATTGTCAGGATACTGCCAATGTCCTTATATTATAGTCACAGCCAACTACCCCCTGAGATATTGCTTGATGAAGAACCCTGAAATCCTATGAAATTTCCAATATTTCTTTCTTTTTTAATCTTTATCAAAAACTACTCATTTGCCTATGTGTTGGACTGCTTAGCTGGAATTTATTAGATGGCTATGTGGGATCATCCTAGAGAGGAAGACAAAACAAGTTTCTTTGACTTGGTCACACAAGTGGACTAGATGCTGGAAAACAGTTTGCAAAAATGATTCTCTTTTTCCTTCTTATATTTTTTTTTGGGGGGAGGGCATTATCGTACTTTGTTTTTGTAAATGGAAATCCATTTCACCCTCTGCTTTCCTTAAAAAAAAAAAAAGAAAAGAAAAAGAAAAAGAAGCCAGCAGTTCTTAATTTTCTGATAAGACTTCTTGCTTCCTACTGATTGTTGCTGGTGATGAAAACTGAGGAACAGATGTGGATCAGAACCCAATAATAATCAATATTTTGGAGTTTTCCTTCTCTTTAGATACCACATTAAAGGACATCTAATAGCAAGTGAATAGCAAGGAGATCATTTTTATTTATACTTCCCTTGTGAATTTAAATGGTTTTCATTACATTTCCATAACACACAATAGACATAATCTGCTTTACGATTAAAGATTGTGGTTAGAATAATATATGTAAAATTTATTCAGATGAATATGTCCACAGATATATGTATGTGAATATATGTGTTAATGCATAAATGAGCACATATAGGAAACTATATCAATTTTTTAAAGCTTTTTATTTGCATAACATATGTATGGGTAGTTCTTCAACATTGACACTTACAAAGCTTTCCATTACAAATTTTCCCCTTATTCCCCTCCCCTCCCCGAGATGGCAGGAAGTCCACTACATGTTAATTATATTATAATACTTGATGAGTCAAATATATGTATACATATTTCCATACTTATCTTGCTGTGCAAGAAAAATCATATCTACATGAACAAAAAATATCTAAAAAAAGGAAACCCAATGCAAGCAAACATCGATAGAGAGCATGAAAATGTTAGAAACTATGTCAATGTGATTGTTTTCCTTTGTAATCCTAAGTAATTTTTTATGCATTTAAAAGTATCCTTCTGAAATGTGGTTAGATGGTTTCAGTAGTCTCTCAAAGTGAACCATTACACCAAAATGGTTAAGAACTCCTGGTTTAGGGCAATGCAACATGTTTTCTAAGTAATAAGCCTTGTGTTTAAGCTCAGACTTCATTATATTTATAGGATATGTATTCCTGGCTAAGTCATTTAACCACTTTAACAAAGGCTTACTTTCTTCATCTGTAAATTAGGGACAGTTACATGTGTTATTTCACAAAGTCCATGTAAAGAAAATTTATTATTAATTTAAGCATTGCTATATTGTCATTGCTTTATTCAGAGCCATAATTTCAGTAGTCAGTGGATAGCAGATCTGTTGCTTCACTAATATAAGAAACTGAAATCAGGAAACTTCCTCTAGAAATGCAGATAGGCAGTTTTCCTACAACTTTTAGTCTTAAAAAGCTGCTTAAATCACTAAAAACGTAAATGACTTGTCCAGGGTCACACAGCCAAGATATGTCAGAAACAGGAGCTAAACCCAACTTTTCCTATTTTGTGGGGCTACGTCTCTATCTACTATACTATTACCACCTCTATACTTTACTAGTATAGACATTTCAACTACTGTTCTAGAGCAAGAGCGTCTCTGCAATTTATAGTCAGAAAGAAATTTGACTGGAGACACTGAGAGGTTAAAAGACTTCCCTGTGACTCTGAATATTTAGTATTTTAGAATGAATGGATGAATGATGGATTGATGAATATAGATAAATGAAAGAATGGATATATAGATAAATGAATAGATGGATAGGTAAGTGAATGGATGAACAAACATTTATCAAGTGCCTGTGATATGTCAAAGACGTTGTTAATATGTGGCAGAAATGGATTTCAAACTGAAACTTTCTGATATCAAGAAGGATCCTCTATCCACTCCATGATGTTAACTCACATGTTATATAAACATCACTTATTTTTATCATTATTTAGTTGTATGATTTTGAAGAAAACCATTCAATTCCTTTGTTATTCTCAGTTTCCAACTGTTTTGGGGAAAACCTGGGGAATAATAATAATTATAACATAAGGTTACTGTGAAGATAAAATGAGATAATGTATATAAAATGAAATCATCAGTGCGCTGGGATGTTATTGGTACAGTATAGCAGAAACCACTGAGATCTTAACTATTGGAGCAATTATATAGCTCAGCTGTTTTATGTCTGAGATATTTACCTGCCTCCTTTCAATGGGTTTCTTTTGAGCATGACTGATGCCAGGACTGCAATTTTCTCATCCTTAATTCTTCAAGTCTTTACTTTTACCTTTCTAAAAGGGAGTCTTGAATTTTAATGAGTCCGCTTTGCCATGAAATGTTCATTGAGATTGCTGGTTTAGGCAGCCTTAACCATCTGCCTTTAGTTGTTGTTTAGGGAACCTTGGGATACAGCAGTGGTAATCCTGTCTGGACATAGCTAATTATAACAAATTGACAAAGCCAGGAGAACTTCTGCTATGTTTAACCCCAAACCACAAAAGCTTGTGATCACATCAATGTGGCCAGATGTCAACTTTATCCCTACACCTCAGTAAAGGGCTTCTGTGAAAGTAAAAATGCATCCTCTCATTGCTATCCCTTTGTTGATGAACATTTCTAACAAGTCACTGGACAGTAGCAACTGTCATCACCAGGGCCATCCAAAGGAATTTTCCTTTGCTATTAGGCCTTTCATAGGTTTTATTCTCCTGATATCAGCTGTGGGATAACAAAGTCTCCTCCAGTATTTATGTCATTTTTTTTTATGAAGGAAGGATTATATTTTGATATGAAAATAACTTTTACAAAATCTCATCAATATGGTTACTTCCTTCATTTAACCCAGATTGTAGCTCATCTATGCCCTCTCATATAGTATAACTTGTGGTTATATCTTCATAGAAATTCTCTACAATGGGTCCATAAAACATTCCTGAGACCCATTATATTGTTCTCTTGAAACTGCATTGATACCAACAAAGCATCACATGAACAATCCACCCTCTTTTCTAATCATGTATATTTATGATCATCTAACCATCTACACTGGAAAAAAATAGGCAAAGGAATAATGTTATTCTTCTGCACATTTAAAAAAATGTGCCTAGAATTATTTTAATTTTCTCTAGAAACATTAATTGTAATGATCTTTACATCATCACATTAACATATTTCTTTGAATGCCGCTAAGATTTATCAAGCCAAAAATAATTTCATTTACTCAATATCATGTCTAGTTTAGTCTAAAATGGTTTTAAAAATGACTTAAATGATTTTCTTCCCCATATATAAGCCCATTAATTTAAATCAATGACTCTAGGGAAACTTGATCCTAAATTTCTGGGACTCTTGTTTTGATATAATGTCCTATATTTTTACTACTTTGAACTATTCCTTTGATTTTTAAACATCTGATTCATTTTGAAAGAGGGAATGTCTGAAACAGAGACATTTTGACTGGAGTCATCATTGAAGCATTGACATTATAATTAAGACATTATGGTATACTAGAGAGGTCACTGAACTCAGAATCATGAAGACTTGGGTTCATATTCCACATCTGATATTTGCTAGTGGATGAAGTTGGGCAACACACTTATCTTCATCAGGCCTCAGTTTCTCCAAAGGCAAAATTATGTTGTTGGAGTTGATAGCTTGTAAGGTCCATTCCAGCTCCGAATCTATAGTCCTTTGATTACTTTAACCTTAGTAGCTATAATTTTATTATTAAACAAATAAATTTATCTCATATGGTAGAATAAATTTCTTCAAATCCATCTTTTAAAATGGATTGCCAACTTATAGTGGGTTCTCCTCCTGGGGAAGTTCTTAAGTATAAGATGGCTGACCATTTATTGAGTACTTTATTGAAATAATTATCTTCAGGAATAGGTTGGACTACATGTTTCCTAACAAATTGTAATGCAAAATATTAAGTTGCTATATCTAATACCTTAATGTCATTTTTTACATGTCAGTAGTGCTTTTTTATTGTTATTGTTCACCATCTTTATCTTATATATTACTTTTAACACTGGCTGAGAATAATTTTGTAATTTGCTCTGTTATATGATTGGACATGTATCAATAATGATAGGGAGATATATTTATTATTCATGCAGATCACATACTCCAAAATAACACTAAGAATTTTTCAGAATAATTGGTAAATTGCTACTGGAAATTTCTTCCAATGTTTCCTAACCAAATGAAATAATAAATACACAAATATCCAAATCCATAAGTCATTACTGAAATCCCTCCCTCAAATATGCTTGAATCATTTTACCTCAGGTGTTTAGTCTGACCTAGGTCAGAACTAAGTGACTTGATTTACTGTGGTTGAGGTGGAAGAGGGAATAACTGAAGGTTAAAATACTAATTCTGCTTTTATTGCCTCATTTGAGTTTGACCTCCATGCTCCAGTAACCCCGCTAAAACTCTAGTTTTTTAAGCACTTGTAATGCTCAGCAGTAGGCATGGACTCAAATGAAAACTAGAAGAAAGGGAGGCAGCAGGTCAGAAATTAAGATTTCCTTGAAATATAAACCAAAGTCATCCCAGTTTACAAATCTTTAAATTGAGCCCAAAAAGGGTGATTTATCTTGAGAAAAGCAGAATCAGAATAAAAAATATAATAGGTAAAGAGGTCATTATAAGTGAAATAAATGAAGTAACAAAATCACAGATTCCCCTTGAAAGGGAGAGGTTCCAGGTTAATCCAATGAAAAGTAGAAAAAGTAAAAGAGATAAGAAAGAGATCCTCCACTAAATTTCTACTATGATAACCTTTTTTTTTTTAACTTTATTTATTTATTTTGCTTTTTGCTGAGGCAATTGGGGTTAAGTGACTTGCCCAGAGTCACACAGCTAGGGAATGTTAAATGTCTGATACTAGATTTGAACTCGGGTCCTCCTGAGTTCAGGGCTGGTGCTCTATCCACTGTGCCACCTAGCTGCCCTGCTTCTATTTTTTTTTGAACAGATTTTACAGATAAAGAAATTTTACCCAATTTTACAGATAAAGAAATTGAGTCAAATAAAGGTTAAGTAACTTGTTCAGGACTACAAAGCATAATTTAAAAAGGAAGACCTTAAAGGTCAACTAGTTCTTTCGTCATCTTATAACCAAGGGAAAAAGGCCATTAACAATTTCCATTACTATAATGTTTTAAAGTTAATGAACTGTGTTTCTGGCACTACCTGTGTGACAAAGGTCATGAAAACATTATTATTAATCCCTTCTAGGAACTTAAATAGAAATGCTAACAGCATGAGTCAGAAAATCTGTGTTCAAATCCTGACTCTTCTATCATAATGTCTATCTTTCATGAACTTAACCAAATCACTGCTCCTAAATGAGGTTATTTTCTCTCCTATCTGTTAAAATAAAGTGAAAGAACGAATGCATTGTAAAATGAGGAAAGACAAAATTAAGAGAAAGGAATTATTTATTAAGTACTACTATTTGTGTATTTTGCAATTATCTCATTTAATACTCACAGCAGCTAGAAGGAAAGTGTTATTAAAAACTTCATTATTTGAAGAAACTGGCAAATAGAAGTTTAGGAACTTGTCCTGGTTATATAGCTATTAATTGTCTGAGATAAATTTAAACAGACCTCCATGATTTCTGGAACAGCACTCTATCCACTATATCTCCACAAAGAGATAAGATCTGATTCCAGAATGATTTATTTGATAAATAATAATAAAAACAGTCCCTCTAAGAAAGAGGATTCAGAAGAAAAAAACATTAAAGTTTTACTATGGTTCATTATACTTATCTTTTTCTCCTCTCCTCTGATTCTGAAAGAACTACTTGGTGCAGTAGAAAAAATAGGGACATTAAAAAACAAAAAAACAAAAAAAAAACTCCTGTTATTTTAAAGTTTGTAACTACAAAGAAAATAACTACTAGTATGTATTCAATGGTGTCATCTAAAAAAAGTATAGACAGACAGAGACTAAGATAGAGAAGGAGATTAACAGAGAGATAAAAGCAGAGACAGACAGAAAGACAGAAAGCTCAGTTCTAGACACTAGAGTATGAAGTCAATAGCAAAGCCATATTTTTCCCCAAACACCTTATATTCTGTTGAGAATTGGAAAGGAAAGGAGGAAGACAACATAAACACAGATGAATAAATACAAACTATATCCAAATTAAACCTAATTAATTTTGTGTTAGAAAAAATATTGCGGAAACTTGAGAGCATCAGGCATAGCTTTGATATCAGTAACTGAGCTGTCTCTATTTTTTCTTCCATCTTCTATATCAAAGAAAATTATTTTTATTCTGAAGAAGATAAGAGAAATATGGATTAAAGGAATACAAAGCATGTGGTATTTTATACAGAGGAGTACATAGCTTCTAAAAATGAATTCAAGTCTCAAAGCTCATGTAAATCACATCCTAAGTACTGAAAGAATTTACATATATGATGTAACTGGTCTCTGTTACATTTCAGGAATTTTTGAATATGGGAAATATCCCATAAAACATACTTTTAAATATTATTTCTTTTAAAAGAGGTGGGAGAGATGTTTCAGAAACTACAGACAATGAGTTTGATACTATTTTGTTTTTAATTCTGAACAAATCATTAATATTATATTTTATGTTTGTGAATACTTCAAAAGGAAAGAAGCAATGACTAGGAATTGTTGTGAGCTTAGTGTTGCCATATCACCCTTACAAAGTACAGAATAAGTGATTGTTTACTTCAGAATTTCCCAGATTTATAATTATATCAATGTAGTTTTTTTTTTAACTAGTATATATTTTAAACTTCATATGACCAAGCAGAATGCCTGTGAATTACCATGGCCCTAAATCCATCTTCTATTGGACAATATTGTGATAATGAGTTTTTCCAAACTTCACTAAGAGAGTCCTTGAAAGATAAATATTCAATAGGATGCTGTTACTATAATGAAAGCTTTTATAAAATTACAAAATTTTACAAAATGGCAAAGGAGTTGCCAAAACAGACTCTGCTAGAATGGCCTTGAATAATCTAGAATCATGTCATACAAAACAAGACATCATAGATAGATTTTGACTGATGGATTAATGAATATATCTACATTTATACATTTATGTAACAAAATAATATAAATCTGACTATTTTGGGTTTTTTATGGCTTAATAAAATAGAAGATGTAGTATGACATTATGAATAGAGCACTAGATTGGAATAAGAAAGGCATAGATTTGAATCTCTCTACTAACATCACTGCATCACTCTGACAGTTTATTTATTCTTTATATGACTCAAAATTGTGAATTATCTATTAAGTCCTTATGTCCTAGGATATGTCTGCATAATGATAGCTGAATGTTTATGAAATCTCATATTCCAATTAAGATATACGATAATAAATTAAGATATAAACTATTATTTTTAATATTTAATACATCTATAAAAGGAAAAGGATATATTATCTTTATGCATTAGCTTAATATATATCGATTAGATTTCTTAAAATGTGGATCATAACCCCACCTGAGGTTTAGTAACTGAGTATGGAAGTTGTGAAATTATGATTTATTTTCAGTAAATGCTTTATTTGTATGTTTGTTTTTTATGTCCATATACCTGGGGTCATGTAAAAATTTCTTAGGCAAAAAGGAGTAGCAAGTGGAAAAAGTTTAAAATGTCTTGGACTAGAAACTAGTATAGATAAGCATATTGAAGCCTATTTCAATAACTAGACAAAATAAGTTATGTTGGATTGATATAAACCCATTGGGAAATCTCTGTTAATATGCCATAGGGATCCATGCCCAAACCTACTATATCTATCAGTGCCTTGGATGAATACAAAAAACAATTATTTATTTTGATAACTGAGATAGCAAAAATCTAGGAAATATAATTTATATATACTATGACAGGATCATGATATATATGTTTGTGTATATCTATCAAAATATGTATAATAAGTATATTTGTATATGTGTATATGTATGTGTATAAGTATATATATTCATATATACATATATATATATATATATATCCATATCTGAAAAGTCTCAAACTACCATGATTACATTTAATAAGGATAAATATAAAATACTATGTTTAGGCCCCAAAACAACACTGAATGAAAAAAAATATATATATAGTTAAAAATAATTGGGGGTGGTTATTTGCTTCCTTTGAATATATTAAAGAGTTTTCATGAAAAAAAATAATATAAATATAAACCATGCAGTTCCAGAGAGCAGAATCAGAAAAAAAAGGTGGAAAATTTGAGTTCAACATAAAAATAGGATCTTTTAACAATTAGTGCTTTCCAATCAATCTAGGAGAAAACTTTTTTTTTTTTTTTTAATAGCAAAATAGTTCACACCAGCCAGCCTTCAGTGGAGTCACAGAAGAATTTCCAATAAATGTGGGAGGTTGGGTCAGATAGTCGTTAGAAGACACCCCCTCCTTACTCTATTATTCTCAGTTTCTTTCAGAGTACAGTTTTAAGAAAATTAATGAATTTAAACTATAATATGAATGAATAAATTAAAGGATTTTCTTCTTTGTAAAATAATAAATTTGTGGAGGCAGATTGACATAATGATTAGAGTTTTAGACTCAATATAACAAAGTTCTTGGTTCAAACCATGTTTCTAACATTTAATAACCTTGGGCAGATTGCATAGTCTATAATGCTTTAAGTAACATTATATGTATTGCCTCTTGAGTCATAGGTGAGCAGCATGTTCTTCCCTTTGAATAGAAAGCACATCTAAGCCTTATTTTTATCTTGTATTTTCAAAAAACAGGAAAGCAACTTCACAGATATAAGGTGGCCAACAGATATAGCAGATGCAGTTGAAAATTATATATTAAAACTTCCTTACTACCAAATTTATGCAGAATTCTTCTGCTATTTCATCTATCTCGGGCATTAGAGCAGAAAGAGACTGAAGGGAAGGGAGTGTGGAGGTGCCAGAGAGTGCATTTGAAATATTTCTTTGAAGTACTGACTGGGTGATTTTTGCTCCCTCCACTTTTCATTTTTATCTTTCTCTTGATTGTGTCTAGAGTGAAAGGAGCCACTGAAAATTTTCTATCTCTAGGTCTGTTTTGAATTTCCCACAAGTCCCATGGAGTTTATTCTCGCATGGACTCAAGACTTCTATTTCTCTATAGTTCTGAACCCTTGAATTTTCTAGACTTCTGAGGTATGTCTGTATTTTACACAAGAGAGTAGCTTTCTTTCTCTCAAGAGAAATTTCAAAGCTAAGATGATTCATGTAATCACTGCACATTGGCATATTGAATGAATTAATCTGGGAAGTAAGGTAGAAACTCATTTCACTAGCAGAATTTTCAGGTTTTAAATAAGCATTATTTAAATTTACATGGTATATTGTGGATCATGGCTAGCAAGGGTAATAAACTTTGTGTTTTTAATGATTCTTAATTTCACAATAAACAATTTTAAAAAGAAAAAAAATTCTAGGATGGCAGTTGGGCCAGCTTTAAAGGATACATTAAAATATAAAAACAATCAGTTCCAAACAAGTTCTGCTTGTTTAGATAGAAACACATAGTTCTGAATTGGAATTTGAATTTATCAACATGGGTATTTGATTAAACAAACATTTATTAAATATATGTGATATTCAAGGCACTGTGCTAAGCTTTAGGTATATGAAAACAAGAAAAAAAAACCTATTCCTCTCAGGAGGCTCCTACATGTAAAGATCATTTTAAACATTCATTTATGTAAGATTTTTAGTTCCATTCCTAACCCCTCCCCAAGAAAGCAATCTGAGATAGGCTATATATATACAATCAGGTTAAACATATTTCCACATTAATTATGTTATAGAAAAAGAATCAGAACAAAAAAACAAAACCAAAAAAACACAAGAAGAAAAAAAAACAAAGTGAAAATATTATATTTGAATTTGAATCCAGAATCCATAATTTCTTCTCCGTAAATGGATAACTTTTTCTATCAGAAGTCTTTTGGCAAAGTCTTGGATCACCCTATTGCTGAGAAGAGCTAAATCTATCATAGTTTATAATGATATAATCTTGCTGTTGCTATGTAAAATGAATGTTCTCCTGGGTCTGTTCATTGTACTCATCATCAGTTCATGTAAATCTTTTCAGGTTTTTTTTTCCCTGAAATCCACCTGCTCATCATTTCTTATAGAAAAAATAGTATTCCATTCCATTCACATTCTACAACTTGTTCAGCCATTCCACAATTTATGGGCATCCCCACAATTTCCAATTATTTGCAAACAAAAAGAAAAGCTGCTATAAATATTTTTACATGTGAGTCCTTTTCTCTTTTTAAATTATCTCTTTAGGATACAGACCCAGTAGTGGTATATTTGAATCAAATGGTATTCACCATTTTATAACCCTTGGACAGAGTTCCCAATTGTTCTCCAGAATGGTTGTTCAGCTCAGAATTCCACTAATCATTTGTGCATCAGTGTCCCAGTTTTACCACATACCTTCCAACATTTTATGTAGGACAGTGAAGAAAGAGAACACAAGAAAAAATACATTAGGAATACGTTATGGCTATCAATATTTTGTGGACCAAGTAAAAGCATCAGATTTATCTAGGATGCGGAATTATGACATTTTAAGAAACATTAATCTCACACTTGTATGCCAGATTGGTTGTATAATAGAAAAGAATCAATGTGGTAATATCATTTATCAGTAGAACAAAAATCTAGGAAAAAGGTAAAAGGGGTGTGACTAGAGTAGTTGCAATAACAGAAATGATAAATTGGTATGAGATGTTATAAAGAAGTTGATGACATATTCTGCTGCATAGAGAAAAAGTTGAGTCATAATTCTTAGGTTTTAAGTCTGGGTGACTGAATGAATATCATGTCATTAAAAGAAAAAGGACCCATGAAAGAAAACTGGCTTTGGTGGGTGATGACAAAATGAAATACAAAATTATAGTGTTCTCTCTGTCTCTCTCAGTCTGTCTCTCTCTGTCTCATTATGAATATTTAATATGTTTACCTTAAGATGACATGGTATACTGTCCTAACACTATAAGTTAAATGAATATAATTTTCCTGAAACCAAGAATCAGTTGCTTATAGTATATTGGAAAGTGGGTACTCGACTGATATAGCAAGTAATAAAAGTGAATAGTAGATTTTAGTTTAACCTAGATTTTCTATGTTTAGTGTTTTTACCTTGTAGAGAATAGTAAAGGGCAGTATTATTCCTTATTCACTTACTTTGTCATACCAATTTGAGTACCATCGTTGATATGCAAAACCATGCCATTTGCACGAAGAATTCTCTATATATCTATAATATGAAAGCTTTAAATTTTCATTAAAAACTACTTATTACGATATTTTTGCTGGTACTTTTTCAATAGCTAAATAATTGCCTTTACTTTTTAATTATTTTTATAAAAGGAAAGAGATTAAGAGAAACACATACTCAGAATATTCCTGTTTTTACCAATCATTGAACTGTCAGATTTTCCTCTGACTTTGATTGCTCTTTTTCTCATTTTGATTACTATGATTACTCCTAAAGCAGGAATTCAAGTTGAAAAGTACTTACATGAGACCAACAAATGGGAAAAAATGAGTAGCAACTCAGAAACAGATGTATTGTGGTCATCTGTATTTTTTCAAGTACATCTCATTTTTGTAGAAACATACAATGCTAAAGCTGGACTTAACCCCACTCTTTTATGTACTAAAGGCAGAGGAAGGTAGAGAAGTTTGTGAGGTATTAAAACTAATTAATGACAGAGCTGGGAGTAGATTCCAAACAGCCAATGTTTTCTTTTTCCATCCCCCTTCCCTTCTCTGATATGTCATCCTAATTATAAACAAAAGAAAGATTCGGGGGGAGAAAGAAAATGTCAAGGAAACATTTTTGGTTTTTGTTGTTTTACTTTTTGTTTTTTTTTCCTCTGTTTTTTTATCTGATGCTCAATTCCCTTTATTTATACTCCCTTGTTAGTCAAATTAACCCAACTCTCATTTCCAATAAATTTTTAATTATTTTTATTAAGATCTTATTCCCATACCTATTTTAATGATGATTGATTTGATTTTACCTTTATGACAATATCCCTTTCATACCTTGCAATTCTCAAATACTGTATAGATATTTATAGCCTTTCTCCCTGAACCTAATGCAATTTTTGACTTGCTAACCCCCAGGGTTAATCTTCTTTATGGTTCTCTTCCTAAACCTGAACCTAAGCTAAAGGTCAATATTAGCCTAAATCTTGCATCTGAGTTGATTTTTTTTCTACTATATAGACATATACTTTTTTGTTACCTTTTCTCTAACCCAAACCCTAACCCTCTTCCAGGCCTTCTTAGAGTTAGCACCATTTACTTATTCTCCAGTCCACTTCTTTTGACATTGCAACCTCATCCAGTTTTTAAGTGGCTTATTTCTAATAAAGCCAGACCAAAACCCAGACAAAAATTTGGGTTATATTGGTTCCAGTTTTCCTAATTGATTCTGTGGTAATCTTGTATTTGGATGGTTTAACATCTCCTTTTTATGGGTGTGAATTCCAATTTAATACTCACTTCTTCAGTTATCTGAAGCAAGTCACTTCACCTGTCTAAGCTTCAGTTCCCTTTTCTATATAATAAAAGAGTTTGATTGGATGAGCTCTGAATTGATGTGTTCCTGTTCATTTTAAAACATCCTCTATATAGCATATGAAATTAGTGAATTAAAATTTTTAGGCATGAGATTTTTCCTTTTTTATATATCCTCATTTCCACCCTACATATCATAATTTATGAATCTACTATTTCATTTTACTATATAGTTTCCCAAGAGGAGCTGTTCCACTTTCTCTCATTTTCCATTCATATAACAGAACCCACCACTTCCAAATTCTTGCAGAAGTATTATCCTCATTGCTCTGCTATCTTCCTCATCTTCTAATGTTGCTACTTTTTACTGGCTCATTATCTTCTGTCTTCAACATCCTCAGATCTCTCCCATGTTAGAAATGAAATGAATAAAACTTGTCTTGAGCTTACTGGTGATTCCATGTAATGTTTAATTTCTTTTGTATCTTTCAAAGCTAAAAGTTTTGATATTGTACTCTTTTTGCTTAAATTTTCCCTATATCTTAGCTGCCTAAAATCCACATTTTGTTTTACCAGCAAGTCTTTTGAAGTCTTTTTCTCTATTTAGTTCTCAACAAACTCTTGTGGTTTTCCTTTTTGTCTGTTCAAGACCGAAGCAGTATGGTGTTATAGAGAGGGGTTAGGAGTTAAAATCAGAAATAAAAGGATTTCAAACAAGGAGGGAAACAGGTTAGTGGAATAGGTAGCCCTAGGAAGCAGGAGCTTACTCATTACTGAGCTCCATTACATGAGATCTAGATGACTACTTGTAAGGGGTTCTTTAAAGGGTATTCCTATTTTTATTTTTGTGAGATGGAAAAATTTCTGAAGTGTCATCCAACTATTTCATTCAGTGATTGTGATTGTTTGGAATACAACTATTCTAAAACCTAGAGACAGAAATTACATCTTATGGAAAGCCTGAAAAAGCCATGTAGAAAGACAAGCAGAAAAATAACTGCAGATAGGGTGACCAGTTGATACAGGGTCATGGATAAACTGACTGTAGAATTTTAATTTATTATAAACATAATGGGTTACAATGTATTTATATTTACTTATCTGAATATATCCCTTACTATAATGTAAGCTCCTTGAAGGCAGGGATTGTTCTTCTGTTACATTGTGGATCTATAGCCACAGACAAACTATTGACAACTTCATGTCACAAGCAATTTGCTCAGACTGGAAGATAAAGGTAAATTGGTAACCCATCTATCTCAATGTTCCTGCATGGATGAAATATCAAGCCCAGACCTTCCATTCACCTACTAACCCAAACAAATACACAATACAAACATGCATATGCATACACATAAACACATAAAGATGCAAATGTGTGTACTTATACATGTGTATAAATTTATACTGAATGACAAAGGATGTTACATAAATTTTCTCACAACTTTTTGAAATCTAGGTTACATATCACACTATATTCAGCATTTCCTTCCTTCCTTATCATCTATATCACTTTAATCTGGCAAGCATTCATTAAATATCTATTACATAGGAATAACTTGGACTTGGTTCAATCAGCAAAATGCCATCTAAAAAAAAGGAAAATCTGAAGGCAATCATTTTACTCTTTGACCTGGATCACATTGGTGACTACCTTGGAAGAGCATTCATCTCACTGTTTTATGCTTCACTTAATGTTTATTCTTAGAGCACGATTGAGCAGGGTCATTTCTGTCATTACAGGTCTCAAGAATTGATCTTGTTCTTAGTATGATAGGCACCTTGCTATAAAAGTTCTTGTAAAAGATTTTTTGTATCAAATGAAATGCCTTCATTTTTTTCATTTAATAAACAAAAAATGAGCAAAATGGTATCTTACCTTCTTTGAATCTTTTCATTTATGTATGAACTAGAAAAAATAAAGTTCTCTATTGTAGAATGTTATTCATAAATGCTTAATTATTTCATATTAATATTCTGGTTGAAGCTGCCTTATGGTAAAAAAAAGATTAATTTTATGAATATGTTTGTGTAGATAGGAGTGGGAGGCAGCTAAGTGGCACAGAGATAGAGAGCTGGACCTGGATTCCCCAAAACTCATCTTCCTGAGTTTGAATTTGGCCTCAGACACTTACTAGCTCTGTGATCCTGGACAAGTAATTTAACCCAGTTTGTCTCAGTTCCCTTATCTGTAAATGAGTAAGAGAAAAAAACCAGACCACAACAATATCTTTGCCAAATGAACCCTAAATATAGTCACGAAGAGCTGGGTATGTCTGAAGTGTAAGAATATATCATTAAGGTTGTCTTGGACAACTTTTTGTGTATTAATTGGACAATTTTTTTAACTTTGCTTTCAGTACTTCCTCCCTTCCTATATATTGATTAAATGTCCTCATAATTATTAACATTAGCATCTCTAGTACAGATTCTGTATGTCTCTCTGTCTCTTTCTCTTTTTCCCTCTATGTGTGTGTCTCTGTCTCTTCCTGTCTTTTTCATAGAATGACACAATGCCTTTAAAAGAGCCAAGACAATTTTAGAATACACACACACACACACACACACATATATGTATATAGTAGTAACTTATTATAATTGAATGTTCAACTTTATTGAGGGCAGTTGGTTTGTTTCTTTGTATAATAAAAACTGGAGTGGAATCAGGAAGACTTGAATTCAAACCTTTCTCTGACTTTTATTGTCTGTATGATCCTGAGAAAGTCATTGTAGCCTTTCTGTGCTTCAGTTTCCTCACCTTTAAAATGAAGCAGAATTCCAAGTGGAACAATCCAATTGTTTTCACAACTTTTGTTTACTTTAGTATAATTTCTACTAACTTCAAAAAAACATTTTATGGAACATGGGGTCAATATCACTATCATTGAAGGAGACAACAGTTTCATTTTTTTAGATTTTATTTTTTTGTAATTATTTAGTACTTTATTTTTCCCTAGTTACAAAAAAACTATTTTCAATTCATTTAAAAAAAATAAGCTCCAGATTTTCTCCTTTCCTCTCCCTACCCTCCATTGAGAGTTCAAGAATTCACTAAAAATGATAGAAAACAGGTTAATCTTTTTTCTATTTTTTATTGTCTTTGGACCCTTCCCTATATTTATATCCTTGAATGACATTGGAAAATTTGGGTTAGGTAAATATCTCTGCATGTTTTCTATATACTGTTGTTACTCACCAGTAAGTATACATTATGACATACTTATTTATAATCATGTATTGCATTTGATGTCAATCTTTCTTTATTGTAAAGTTTTAGTAATGAGTTGTCCTTATATGTCCAGTATATCACATTTTGATGACTTTCTAGAATCTCTTGTTTTCCTTGTTGGGAAAATTAATTTGTGTTGGTAAAAGTTCTTAAAATTAGATTCATCTGTATGTTTAATTTTTTTATCCTATTTTATAATTGTTATCCAATCATTTCATATGTGTTTCATATCTTTCCCTACTACAAGGCAGGAACTATGCATTGTGTCTCTTACTATTAACCTTTTAGTATTCTATAGACTCAATTAAGACTTGTTTCATTCCTTAACTAAGTAGGTTAATGTTTATTGATACTGTTAATATTATCATATCTTAATTTTTATAGAATAGGGACCTTTTGTTTTGATCAATATTATATAGTACTTCTCTTATTTTATTTAAATTCTACTTCCTCCTTCTTTAAACATTTTTCTTTCCTTATTCTCCTTGATACATCATTGTCATATATCAGAACAAATCCATTTGATCTTTTTTAAAATCTTTTTTTCTAATTGTTAACATATGAACTCCTTAAAATTTTTCATGTGTATATATATATATATATTTATTTTGAAATGAAAGTGATTTTTTTTTTTTTTTTTTGCTGAGGCAATTGAGGTTAAGTGACTTGCCCAGGGTCACACAGCTAGGGAATGTTAAGTGTCTGAGACCAGATTTGAAACTCAGGTCCTCCTGACTTTAGGGCTGGTGCTCTATCCACTGCGCCACCTAGCTGCTTCTTCCTGCTCATTTCTTATAGCAATCTATATCCAGAAAAAGAACTGAAAAATAAAAGATGTTATATATTTATGGCTAATGGTAGCCATTTCTGGAATGGGTCTGTGGGAGAAAAGTTACATAACTTTTTATATATTTAAAAGGAATAGCAAGTTGTGTATAATAGATATGCAGTTTTGTGTGCAATCATCTTTTTTTTTTAAATTCTACTTTGTTGTAGAAATGCTGGTTTTATTTCTTAATTTCTAAATAATATAAATAAAATCTTAAATAAAAATAGAGAACTACTTTTTAAGTCTCAACCAAAGTTGTATTTTTCATGTAGAGGCACTATATATTTTAAAAAGACTCCAAAGTAAAGTTTATCAATCAAGCTGAGTTTCAGTTCTTTCTCTGTAACTTTGTGACCAGGAGAAATTTATTCAAATCCCAGATTCCTCTTCTTTAAAATAAGGCAGTCAACCTAGTTAACCTCAAATTCCTTCCTTTTCCAAATCAATAATCCTATTTTTGTAGTCCAGTCATTTGTTAGAAGTCTATTCTTCATTTTTCTGGAGAATTAAAGACTACATATCTTCTGTGTGCCAGACTGTGCATCATATTTCAGAATCAAGGAAGTATTTGCCTTTTCCAAAGGGCTTCAACTCTTTTATTTACAGAAACCTAGTGCCCCAGTTCAATACCATGATTTGCTTCTGTCCACTTCTTTGCACAGAAGTCATCATTGGGACTGATTCTGTCTTTTTACAATAGCTCAATTTTGAATCAAGGAAATTTAATCATTTGACAACATAAAGTCGCTGCCTTGATTCACTGACATAGCTCATTACAGTATAGTTTTAAGTAACAATATTCTATCTATTATGGAAAAAGTGAGAGTCCAGTTATTATTCAAACTCCCTTCCTTCATAGAAAATATTCACTATTCCAAGTAAGAAGAAAAGTGGATATCACTTGACAACTACAATGATGATGATGATCATTGAATAGGCAGTTTTCCAACAAGGTTTAAGAAATTTCACCAAAAAAATTAAAAAAAAACTATATTATCAACCCTAGTTAATAACAAGACATCTGAACAGATTATTTTTGCAGTTATCCTTCATTATCTTCTCCACTAATCATTAAAAATTTAAAAATATATAGTTTTAATACATATATATATATATATATATACATATATATATATATAGTTATAAATTAAAAACTAAAAAAATGGGCAAAATAGCTTCTGGTACAATTTTCTTAAGTTGAGTAACATGTGAAAAGCTAATGCTTTCTTCCTTCTCATCAGATATTAAGAAATTGTTTTGCTCACATGTACCACTATCATTTTATCACCCCAGAATAACTCAGGAATTTATCTTATAGTCTATGCTTTCACTTCAGTTTATATTTTTTCTCCATTCACCCTGTCAATATTTGCTTAGAATAGGATGACACAAGGATGAATTTAAAAGAGCCAAGAACAGTTTTAGCTTATATTATAAATGAACATTCATTTTATTGAGGGCAGCTATGTTGTCTCTTTGTAATTTTAAAAAATTTTAAAAGATTATTCTGGTTCTTCACATCTTAGGCTTGAGGGGAATCAGATAGAGATGATCCTGACAAGTCTCTGTCTCACTATTATACTTTTAATTTCATGTTTGATGGACAATTGCACAAATGAGTAAATTGACTCCTTTATGTAATTGAATACAAGTGTCAGGAAATAAATTTACCTTCAAGGCTAAAGTTGTGTCCTTTTAATAGGAACTATCTTTTCGCTAATTTGTTAGTATCCTCTCTGGCTTTAAATTAAAACACAGGGCAGCTAAGTGATTGGTGAATACTTTTTGCAAGAATATCAATACTTTTCTAAGCTCATCACCTTATAGCACATCTATATCCAGAGAAAGAACTGAAAAATAGAAGTGTGCATATATATATATATACATATATATGTGTGTGTATATATATACATATGTGTGTATATGTATTATATATATACACACACACATACACACACACACACACACACGCACATATATATATAAATGATTCCTAGATATGGCCACTAGACCATTTTCATAGTCCTTAAAAAAAGTTCATTGACTGAATGATTGCATAGATGGATGAATAGAATGAATAAATAAGTCATTGATTTTTATGTTTCTAAGTAGAAGTAATAAAGATAATGAAATGAAACTCTAAAGCCATGTACCATCTAAGACTATATGACACAAGTGATTTGACAGTATGCATTGGTGGAATGTTTCTACACAAGAAATCTCCTACAGAGATGAAAAGACCAGTCTTCATACCTGCTACTCCACCTCCCTCTAGCACCACCAATATGCATGTTAAATAACTAATCAGTATGTGTATGTGTGTGTGTATGTGCATGCATGTATAATATATATTATCTTATAAAAGAATTTTCTCTATAAAAAGGGAATGAAGCTCTTTGAGAATGACGTCAGAAAATGCTCTTGACACAATATTCATTTTTGCATTTCACAAAAGCTTTGTCTGTGCCATATCCTTATGAAGGCTATTGTGTGTTAGTTCAAATTTATGCTTAGTCTTCCTCTTCAGCCTACACATATTGATATGTTGCCATCTACAGCAAAGAGTTAACAGGCAATTTCCTGGCCCTCCCTGTTACTGAATCTCTCCATTTGTATCAATGAAGAATAAATGTCAATAATTCTGAAAGTCAAGGGCAAAATCCCAGTGTCAGCACCATTAGATCTCTTTTGCTTTTTCTAATGCCAAGATTAACCTGTACAGTTTGCAGATAATCAAAAAAAGTTTTTATTCAGCAATTACTAAGTACTAGACACTCAGTGCTAAACACTGAGGATACAAATACAAGAATAAAAGAAAGTCAGTAATATTTATAAGAAACCACTGGGATATTTCTCAACATTTGTATGGTACTGTCAAATGTAATTGACAATATAGTAACCTAATCCTCTCATAGGTGTCAGAGGTTTGAGAATCCATTCTTTAGAAAGTCCCAAAACATCTCATCATGTGATTTAAGAACAATTGTCTTAATTTAAGAAAGGCATCTCTCATTTATGCTCCTAACCCATTCACACTTTTTAGTAGAATGGGGAGATTAAGGAGGAAGAGGAAGAGGAGGTTATATTTGTATAAGTTTGAATGAAAAGAACAGATGGAATTAAGACTGAGATATGGACCAGGGATTTCTTAAAATCTGAAATGGTGGTGTCAGCAAACATAATATTTGGAAGTAAGGGGATGAACAGTTTGTTTTATATGATATTGTCAAATACACACACCATTTTTTCTTATTCTTTATAAAGGGACCATGTCTAATAATTATTAACAATTTGTCCCAGGGTTTATCTAGTTCTCTGGGGTATAATGATTTGCCTCTGGGCATATAGGCACACAGGAAAGGGGAAACATGGGAGTGAAAAAGAGAAGCTTCTCTTAAGTGGAAGAAAAAAAAGAAATGAAGTTTCTGGAGAATATTATATACTTGTTATCAAGTTCAGGATTTCAAGAAATAAAGACACTGTACTTCCCACCTTACTCTCTATAAAATGCATGACCTTATACATAAATCATAAGAACAGATCAGGAAGATGAAACTATTCATGTAACTACTTCTTTTTTAAAATAGTATTTTGTTTTTTCCAAATATGTTTTTTTCCAAATATTTTCAATTAATGGCACTTTCCATCCAAAGTCTATTGGAATTACCTTGAATCACCTGATTGTTGAAAAGAGCCAAGACTATCACATTATGCTTTCCTATGATCTTAGCCAATTTTAGAGCTATGAAGTTGTCTTAACTTGAATTTCTCTAATTAATAAATATTTAGAGCATTTTGTTCAGATAATTGGAAATAACTTTAATTTCTTTTTCTGAAAATTGTCTGCATGTAACTATTTCTAGAAGACTAACTATTCACAAATAGTAGACCAGTCATAGCATAGCTATAAGGGATAGAAGATTTTAAACTAACATCTTTAAACTAAGATATAAGGTAAGAGGATAAGGCAAAAAGCTATTTAAATCTTTCATGTCAAAGACTGCCTTCATGAGTAGTCAAGAGTTGTCTATATGCTTGGGGGTCTCTGGAACTGATATTCAATGACATCTTTACCATAGATTCCATTTCCTACTAATGGCTTGGTAAAATCAATCTTATTTTTTTAATTATAATTTTAAATGCATATATTATTTTGTTTACTTGCCTTATGTCTTGAGTTACTTGACCTAATTGTATGTTATATATATATTTGTTTGCATATCATCTCCTCCGCTAAATATGACCTCTTTTTAGACCATTTCTTAGATGACTTAGGAATGGAAAGGAGTATCCAACTAACGACCTCTTTATCCAAACCTGTTCCCACCAAAGCATAAAAAAATTGGTATTGGAATGTATATAAAACACATTCTAGAAACAAATTGTTCATAGGAAGGCAGTCAAAAATTATTTCTTCTCCACTGCTTCTTAGGTGATTGTAAATAGAATTCCACAAGGAATATGATTTGTAAAATTATTGCTTCATATGACTTAGGTCAAAGACCATTTTCATCAGTAAGATTTTCCTGTGCACCTGAGAGGGACTATTAGAATACTACTGGACTTTTAACCTCTATGGTTATCTTTCTTCCACCTTTTATATACTTTATATGATTTATTTTATATCCTTTTTGTCTGAATCATTAGATTTGGATATTCTTGAGGTCAAGAACTATTTTTGCTTTTCTTTATAATAACAAACACAATACTCAAATTACACACTTAGCAAATGCTCGTTAATTGATCAATTGTTAATTATGGTGAACTTTTTTGAATGGCAATGATTCTTATTTTGGAAGTTTTCTAGGGTTTGATGCCAATAATACCATGTCTCCTGCAAACATGAAGGTCTGAAAGACTTGATCACCTCACTATTTGTAGCAAAGATTCTTTTTTTATTTTATTTTTTATTTGCAAAACATATGTATGGGTAATTCTTCAACATTATCCCTTACAAAGCTTTCTGTTACAAATTTTTCCTCCCTACTCCCCACCCTCCCCTAGATAGCAGAATATCCACTACATGTTAATTATGTTAAAATACTTGACAGATCGAATATATATACACACACACACACTCACACACACACACACACACACACACACACACATATATATATATATATATATATATACATATTTCCACACTTATTGTTGTGCAAGAAAAATCTTATCTGCACGAACAAACAATATCAGAAAAAGGAAACACAATGCAAGCAAACCTCAATAGAGAACATGAAAATGTTATGTTGTGGTCCACATTTCACATCCCTCTCTCTGGGTGTATATGGCTTTCTTCACTGAACAATTGGAACTGGTTTGAAACATTTCATTGTTGAAGAGAGCCATGTCCATCAGAATCGATCGTCATATAGTATTGTTGTTGCCATGTATGATGATCTCCTGGTTCTGCTCATTTCACTCAGCATCAGTTCATGCAAGTCCCTCCAGGCCTCTCTGAAATTGTCCTGCTGGTCGTTTCTTACAGAACAGTAATATTCCATAACATTCATATACCATAATTTATTCAGCCATTCTCCAATTGATGGGCATCCATTCAGTTTCTAGTTTCTAGCCACTACAAAAAGGGCTGCCACAAACATTCTTGCACATGTGGGGCCCTTTCCTTCCTTTAATATCTCTTTGGGATATAAGCCCAATAGAAACACTTCTTGGTCAAAGGGTATGCACAGTTTGATAACTTTTTGAGCAGAGCTCCAAATTGTGTAGCAAAGATTCTTAACTTGGTATCTATGAATAAATTTCAGGGGATCTGTCATTGTGGATAAGAAAGGAATTACATCTTCATTTTCAATAACAGCTATATAAAATTTAGTATTTCCTACAATTATGAATATAAACAACAATAAGACTACAAAGAAGTCCTAAAGTTTCAATAGACTGAGAAAGGGGTTCAAAGAGCTTTAGAATTTGATCTATGGCTATTCCCTCTTTAGTTTGAACTCTCTTGTACATTCACCATGGCAGTGTCACAACTACCTCTCATAAGATTATACCAGATTTTCATGACTCAACTGATGCTAATAACCATAAAACTATGTAACAACAGAAAAATATCTTTGTTATATCTTTAATGGGATTTTTACCACAAACCCAGATCACTTAAGTTGGAAGCATCCATAACTCCTCCTATCTTTAGAATCAGGTAGCTGGCATCTTGTCATGTGCCAAACACCATTAGGTATATTTTGAAGGAATCATATAAATTTCTGACATATGCTTAGGAAACATCTTATTAGAAAAGAATCTCTAAAGTAGTTATATACTTTGTTGACTTTTTTCAATCTCATGCTTAGTTGTGGTTTTTAAAATTTTTTTATTGTTTTATTTATTTCTGGTTATACATGCATATATATATATATATAAACTCTTTAAATCTACATTTCTTTACGAATCATATTGGTAGAGAAAATCAGAACAAAAGGGAAAAAACACAGGATCCGAAAAAAAAAAAACAAAAACAAAAAGGAAGTGAACATAGAAGGTGTTAGTTTACATTCAATCTTCACACTTTTCTTTCTGGATGCAGATGGCATTTTCTATCCAGCATTTAATGGGATTGGTTTGGAACACTGAAACACTTTTCAAAGGTGATCATTGCACGCTCATGCTGTTAGTGTATAAAAGGTACTCCTTGTTCTGTTTGTTTTGCTCAACATCAGTTCATGTGACTCTTTCAAGGCCTTTCTATAACCAGCTTAGTCATCATTTTTTTAATAGAACAATAATAATTCATTACCTTCATACACCACAACTTGTTAAGCCATTCCCAAATTGATGGGCTTCTACTCATTTTCCAATTCTTTGCTACCACAAAAAGAGCTGCTACTAACATTTTTGCACATGTATGTCATTTTCCATCCTTTATTATTTCCTTGGGATACAGAATCAATAGTTGCACTGCTGGTCAAAGGGTAAGCACACTTTTAGATTACTTTAGGTATAATTCCAAATTTCTCTCCAGAATGGATGGATCATGTAACAACTAGACTAACATTAGTGTCCCAGTTTTCCCATATTCCCTCCAACATTTATCATTTTCTTTTCCTGACATTTTAGTCCATCGGAGAGGTGTGAGGTGGCATCTCAGAGCTGCTTTAATATGCATTTCTTTAATCAATAGTGATTTAAAGCACTTTTTCAAATGACTAAAGATGGCTTTAATTTCATCATCTGAAAACTGTCTGTTCATATCCTTTGACCATTTCTCAATTGGGAAATGTCCGGTATTCTTATACACTTGACAATTCTTTATATATTTTAGAAATGTGATTGTTTATTGGAAACACTAGTTGAGAAAAATTTCCCCCAGTTTTGAACTTCCCTTTTAAACTTGTTTCTGTTGATTTTGTTAGTGCAAATCTTTTTTTTTAATTTAATGTAATCAAAGTTGTCCATCCTGCATTTCATAATATTCTCCAGTTCTTCAGTTCTAAATTCTTCCCTTCTCCAAAGATCTGATAAGTATATATATATTATCCTTTGTTATTCTAATTTCTTTAATCATTCCTTATCTTCAAATCATGAGCACCTTTAATACATTTTGACCTTATTTTGGCATGGAGTGTGATATGTAGGGGTATGCTAAATTTTTGACATTATTTTCCAGTTTTCCCAGAAATTTTGGTGAAATAGTGAGTTCTTATCCTAGATGCTGGAATTGGGAATGTAACAAATACTAGATTATTATAGTCATTGATTATTATGTAGTGTGTATAACCTATTCTACTATCTTATTTTCTTTCTTTATTTCTTTTTTTTATTAAAGCTTTTTATTTGTATAACATATGTATGGGTAGATCCTCAGCATTGATCTTTACAAAGCTTTCCGTTACAAATTTTACCCCCAGTCACCTCCCCTCCCCTAGATGGCATGTTAATAATGTTGAAATACTTGACAAGTTGTGCAAGAAAAATCGTATCTACCAGAAAAAAAGAAAATCAGAGAAAGGAAACACAATGCAAGCAAACGTCAATAGAGAGCATGAAAATGGTATGTTGTGGTCCAAATTTCATATCCCTCTCTCTGGGTGTATATGGTTTTCTTCACTGAACAATTGGAACTGGTTTGAGACAATTCTTTGTTGCAGAGAGCCATGACCATCAGAATTGATCATCATATAGTATTGTTGTTGTCGTGTATAATGATCTCCTGGTTCTGCTCATTTCACTCAGCATCAATTCATGCAAGTCTCTCCAGGCCTCTCTGAAATCATCCTGCTGGTCATTTCTTACAGAGAAATAATATTCCGTAACATTAATATACCATAATTTATTCAGCCACTCTCCAATTGATGGGCATTCAGTCAGTTTCCAGTTTCTAGCCACTACAAAAAGGGCTGCCACAAACATTCTTGCACATGTGGGACCCTTTCCCTCTGTTAAGATCTCTTTGGGATATAAGCCCAATAGAAACACTGCTGGGTCAAAGGGTATGAATAGTTTGATAACTTTTTGAGCATAGCTCCAAATTGCTCTCCAGAATGGTTGGATCCATTCACAGTACCAACAACAATGTATTAGTGTCCCAGCTTTCCCACATCCCCTCCAGCATTCATCGTTATCTTTTCCTGTCATTTTAGCCAATCTGATAGGTGTGTAGTGGTACCTCAGGGTTGTCTTAATTTGCATTTCTTTGATCAGTAGTGATTTGGAGCAACTTTTCATTTGACTAGAGATGGTTTTAATTTCATCATCTGAAAATTTTCTGTTCATATCCCTTGATCACTTATCTATTGAAGAGTGGCTTGAATTCTTATAAATATGAGACAATTCTCTATATATTTTAGAAATGAGGCCTTTATCAGAACCATTAAATGTAAAGATGTTTTCCCAATTTGATGCTTCCCTCTAATCTTGTCTGCATTAGTTTTGTTTGTATAGAACCTTTTTAACTTAATATAATCAAAATTATCTATCTAGTGTAAGATTAAGAGTTCCAGATCTTCTTTGGACATAAATTTATTCCATCTCCACAGGTCTGAGAGGTAAACTATACTACATTCCTCTAATTTGCTTACAATATCACTATATCTAGATCATGAACCCATTTAGATCTTATCTTGGTATATGGTGTTAGGTGTGGGTCAAGCCCTAATTTCTTCCACACTAGTTTCCAATTTTTCCAGCAGTTTTTGCTGAATAGTGAGTACTTATCCCAAAAGCTGGGGTCTTTGGGTTTCTCAAACACTAAATTGTTAAAGTTATTGCCTAGATTGTCCTGATATCCTATCCTATGCCACTGATCGGCTGCTCTATTTCTTAGCCAGTACCAAATGGTTTTGATAACCGCTGCTTTATAATATAGTTTTAAATCTGGTACAGCAAGGCCACCTTCATCTGCCTTTTTTTTTCATTAATTCCCTTGAATTTCTTGACCTTTTGTTCTTCCAAATGAACTTTGCTATTTTTTCTAGATCTGTAAAATGATTTCTTGGGAGTTTGATTGGTATGGCACTAAATTAGTTTGGTTAGTATTGTCATTTTTATTATATTCACTCAGCCTACCCATGAGTACTTAATATTTTTCCAATTGAATAGGACTGATCTTATTTATGTGGAAAGTGTTTTGTAGTTTAGTTCGTATAGTTTCTGACTTTTCCTTGGCAGATAGATTTCCAAATATTTTATATTATCATCCGTTATTTGGAATGGAATTTCTTTTTGTATCTCTTGCTGCTGAACTTTGTTGGTTATATAAAAAATGCTAATGATAGTCACTTAACCCCAATTGCCTCAGCAAAAAGCAAAAAAATTGCTAATGATTTATGTGGATTTATTTTGAATCCTGCAACTTTGCTAAAGTTGTGAATTGTTTCTAGTAATTTTTTAGTTCAGTCTCTAGGGTTCTCTAAGTATACCATCATGTCATCTGCAAAGAGTGATATTTTGGTTTCTTCATTACCTACTCTAATTCCTTTTATCTCTTTTTCTTCACTTATTGCCAAATCTAACATTTCTAATATAATATTAAATAGTAATGGTGACAGTGAGCAGTCTTGTTTCACTCCTGATCTTATTGGGAATGGTTTTAGTTTGTCTCCATTACACATGATGCTCGCTGATGGTTTTAAGTAAATGCTACTAATCATTTTAAGGAATAGCCCATTTATTCCTATACTCTCTAGTGTTTTCAATAGGAATGGGTGTTGGATTTTATCGAATGCTTTTTCTGCATCTATTGAGATAATCATATGGTTTTTGTTCGTTTGGTTATTAATAAAATTAATTATGCTGATAGCTTTCCTAATATTGAACCAGCCCTGCATCCCTGGTATAAATCCTACTTGGTCATAGTGTACTATCCTGGGGATGACTTTCTGTAATCTCATTGCTAATATCTTATTTAAAATTTTTGCATCAATATTCATTAGGGAAATTGGTCTATAGTTTTCTTTCTCTGTTTTCACCCTACCTGGTTTAGCTATCAGCACCATATCGGTCTCATAGAAGGATTTTGGCAGTATACCTTCTGTCCCTATATTCTCAAATAGTTTATATAGTATTGGAATTAATTGTTCTTTGAATGTTTGGTAGAATTCACATGTAAATCCATCTGGCCCTGGAGATTTTTTTCTTAGGGAGTTGGTTAATAGCTTGTTCTATTTCTTTTTCTAATGTGGGGCTATTTAAATAAATTATTTCCTCTTCTGTTAACCTGGGCAATCTATATTTTTGTAGATATTCCTCCATTTCATTTAGATTATCAAACTTACTGGCATAAAGTTGGGCAAAGTAATTCCTAATTATTGCTCTAATTTCCTCTTCATTGGAGGAAAGTTCTCCCTTATCATTCTTGAGACTAACAATTTGATTTTCCTCTTTCCTTTTTCTTATCAAATTAATGAAAGTCTTATCTATTTTGTTGGGTTTTTTTGTAAAACCAACTCAGTTTTATTTATTAATTCAATAGTTTTCTTATTTTCAATTTTATTAATTTCCCCTTTTATTTTTAGAATTTCCAATTTGGTCTTTAATTGAGGGTTTTTAATTTGTTCTTTTTTTAGCTTTTTAAAATTTTAAGTCCAATTCATTGATCTCTCTTTCTCTATTTTATGCAAGTAAGCATCTAGAGATATAAAATTGCCCCTTATAACCACTTTGGCCATATCCAAAAATTTTTGTATGTTGTCTCATTATTGTCATTTTTCTGGATGAAATTATTGATCATGTCTATGATTTGCTCTTTCACCTATTCATTCTTTAGGATTAGATTATTTAATTTCCAATTAACCTTTGGTCTATTTTCTCCTGGCCTTATATTACATGTGATTTTTATTGCATCATGATCTGAAAAAGATACATTCAGTATTTCTGCCTTTCTGCATTTGATTTTGACGTTTTTATGCCCTAATACATGGTCAATTTTTGTATAAGTTCCACGGACCACTGAGAAAAAAGTAAACTCCCTACTGTCTCCATTCAATTTTCTCCATAGATCTATCATATCTAACTTTTCTAGCAATTGGTTTACCTCCCTAGTTTCTTTCTTATTTATTTTGTGGTTTGATTTATCTAATTCTGAAAGAGCAAGATTGAGATCCCCCACTAGTATTGTTTGGCTGTCTAGTTCTTCTTCCATCTCTCTTAATTTCTCCCCTAGGTATTTGGATGGCATTGCACTTGGTACATCTATATTTAGTATTGATTTTGCTACATTATCTATGGTACCCTTTAATAAAATATAGTTTCCTTCCTTATCTCTTTTGATTAGATCTATCTTGGCTTTTACTTGATCTGAGATAAGGATTACTACCCCTGCTTTTTTTTTTGTTCACCTGAAGCATAATAGGTTCTGCTCCACCCTTTTACCTTCATCATCCTATATGTGTCACTATGTTTTAGATGTATTTTTTGTAAACAACATATTGTGGGATTCTGGTTTTTAATCCAGTCTTATATCTGCTTCTGCTTTATGGGAGAGTTCATCCCCATAGTAGAAATAAAGTACTCAATAGTCCTTTCATTTTTACCTTTTTATGCTTCTCTTGAGTTCTGTGTTTGGAGGTTGAATTTTTTGTTCAGATCTGCTCTTTTCATTAGAAATAGGTGAAATTCACCTATATCATTAAATGACCATCTTCTTCCCTGGAGGATGATGCTCATTCCAGCTGGATAAGTTATTCTTGGCTGTATGTCAAGTTCTTTTGCCTTTCAGAATATCTCGTTCCAGGCCCTTTGATCCTTCAATGTGGAGGCTGACAGATCTTGTGTGATTCTAATTATTGATCCTTGGTATTTGAATTGTTTCTTTCTAGCTGCTAGCAAAATCTTTTCCTTGGTGCAGTAGTCCTGACATTTAGCGATGATATTCCTTGGGGTTTTAATTTTAGGGTACCTTTCAGGGGGTGATTTTGCCTTCTGATTCTACAACCTCAGGGCAGTTTTCTTTTAGGATTTCCTGGAAGATAGTGTTTAGATTCTTTTTTTTCATCATGGCTTTCAGGAAGTCCAATAATCCTCAGATTATCTCTCCTAGTTCTATTTTCCAAATCAGTTGTTTTTCCTAGGAGATATTTCATATTTTTTTCTACTTTTTCATTTTTTTTTGTTTTTGTTTGACTGATTCTTGAAGTCTTATTGAGTCATTCACTTGCATTTGTTCAATTCTTATTTTTAAAGTGTTGTTTTCTTCAGTTACCTTTTTAAGCTCCTTTTGTAACTGGCCAATTTGTTCATTGCACTCTTTTTCCACTTCAGTAATTTTATTTTTCAATAAATTGGTTTCTTTTTCATATCTCTTATGCAGGGCAGTATATCCTTCCTGCACTGATTTCAGTTTATTTTCCCATTTATCCTCCAGCTCTCTTTTGAGATTCTTTATGCAATCTTCCAGAAAGGCCTTTTGAAAAGAGGATCAGTGATGGTCCTTGCTGACTTCCTCTGGAGTTTTGTCTAAATGAACCTCAGGATCTGGGGTGTTCCCTTCTTTCTCTGGATAGAAGCTGTCTACGGTGAGAGCTCTCTTTTGCTTCTTCATTTTTTTTGACTGTGTGGAGGTCTGTTTAAGGCTAGAAAAGCATTGGCAGGCAGTTTGCCCTGGGGCAATTTCACTAATTAACTTAAGGTGCTGTGCTGGTGGGGGCTAGGACTAAGTCTGAATTACTCCTTAAACAAGGCAAGTCTGCCACAACACCTGCCCGCAATCAGGGCAGAGTGTCCCGAGTGCCTCAGATAAACTCCAGGTATTTGGAGTTTGGAATTTCTGCCACACTGAGCTGAGTCCCACCCTCACTTCCAGGTTGCACCAAGTAAACTTTTTATCCCTCTGCCTGAGTTAAACAGACCTGATATGAAGTTCTTCAGAGATATCTGCAAGCAGTGTCCTAATATTTCTGTAGTCATTGACTTGAAGATCAGTTCAGAGGCTTATTTTATTGTTGATTTGAGAGAAGATTGGAGGAGAACACAGAGAGTCACGTTTTCACTCTGCCATCTTGGCTCTGCCCCTGAAAAAATCCTTATTTTATTTCTTAGCCAATGCCAAATGGTTTTGATGACTATTGCATTATAATATAGTTAGAAGTCTAGTATTACCAAGGCACCATCCTTTGTATTCTTTTTTAAAATTAATTCCCTTGATATTCTTGATTATTTGTTCTTCCAGATAAATTTTGTTAGTATTTTTCTAGGTCTATAAAGTAATTTTTTTTCAGTTTCATTGGTATGGCATCAAATAGGTAGACCAATTTAAGTAGAATTATCATTTTTATTATATTAGCTCAATCTACCCATGAGCAATTAATATTTTTCCAATTGTTTAGGTCTGACTTTATTTGTGTGAGAAGTGTTTTGTAATTTTGTTCATATAATTCCTGGACTTGTCTTGGCAAGTTAGCCCACCAAATAATTTATTTTGCTACAATTATTTTAAATTGAAATTCTCTTTCTATCTCTTGCTTCTGGGCTTTGTCAGTAATATATAGAAATGCTGCTGGGGCCACTAGTTGCTGCAGTGAATAGAGTGCCAGCCCTAAAGTCAGGATGACCTAAGTTCAAATCTGGTCTCAGACACTTAACACTTTACTGGCTGTGTGACCCTGGGCAAATCACTTAACCCCAATTGTCTCAGGGGGAAAAATAGAAATGCTGATGATTTTTGTGAATTTATTTTATATCTTGCAATTTTTCCAAGGCTATTATTTGTTTGTGTTTGTGTCTGGTTGTTTTTAATAACCAGTAAATAATAAGTACAATGGAAACTAATATTATCTGTACCTTTTAATCACTTAAGATGGGCTTAAGAAGAAATGTTCTTAGAATTGTTTAAATAGTGTAACAAGGTTTTTTTTTTATGTGTATGCGTATGTATGTGTATGTGTGTGTGTTTATGTGTGTATTCAATACCAGACTCTTGAGAAAGTTTAACAGTATATAAATAAATTGTTAATGAAACTTGTTTTACTTTATTCTGTAAATGCTAATTCTGTGATTTTTTTTCCTTTTACAATACATTTTTGGTGGAAATAAATAAACATCTATAATATTACTGTTTTCCAACATGATTTTTTTTCCTACAAACCTCTTTCAACTACAACAAAGATATGTTGTGAAGCTCAGGTTAATTTAATATATTACTTCTTATATTCTTTCAGATTTATTCAATAAGTGGTTAGAGGAAGTATAATAATAACAACTTTTACCTTCCCAAATATCCAAGTTAAAATTCATATTACATAGTTATAATTATAACTTAAAACATGTTATTATACCTATGGTTATAAAAGCTAAATATAAAATTATAAAACACTAATCATAAAATAATTAGTAATATTTTATGTAAGACATTTTGTAAGAATTAAAATAAGTAATACAGGAAGCCTTCCTTTGCTTACTATTGTCTGTAAAACTTCAAGTTAAAATCCTTTATTTTAAAAATTTTGTTGTTGCAGAAGAAAAAAAATATTTGTAATATAAATGGGCAATTATTTCCTCTTTAGGGTGCCATTAAGCAATGCTTACCAGTAAATATTAGGCAATTACTGCTTATGGTATCATTAAAGAACCTTTAAAATGATTCTTTTAATCCATCATTGGAAGGGGAGTTCACAAACCATTAAATCAAAAATTATGGTATGTCTTATTCACAGTTTGCATTGAATACTGTTTTATACTCCCCTTTTGAGATTTAACCAAAATTTAAACTAAAAATATATTTTCTCCTGGGACATCAGAATGAGGAATGTCACAAGCTACAGCACCATTTCTGTTCTGGGACAGATGGAATATTAATGCCAAGTTTCCTCATTTACTCCTCTCCTAAAAGAGTCAGCATCTCTGTACTTCCCAAACTCATAACATAACTTTAAAATCTGGACATATTGGGGGCAGCTAGGTGGCGCAGTGGATAGAGTACCAGCCCTGAAGTCAGGAGGACCTGAGTTCAAATCTGGTCTCAGACACGTAACAGCTGTGTGACCCTGGGCAAGTCACTTAACCCCAATTGCCTCAGGAAAAAAAAAATTATTCAATTAAGAAAAAAAAAATCTGGACATATTTATTATGAAATATATAGTAATTCACATTAAATAAGGAAATTTTTAAAAGATAGAAAAAACCTAGGTTAAAGCCATACTTACCAGACCATGTGCTTTATTATGATATACAAATCTTATAGAAATTGTTCTAGAAATTATAAATATGACTAACCTTTTTTGGACACCCTACATAAATTTCGATAAATCAGATTTATTATTTGTGGAACATTTTTTTTTCATTTTAATTCTTTTTTCAACCTTGCTTTAAAAAAAATCTTTTCCCTTTTGAAGTATTGGTCCTACATATAAAAAGCTGATTTAGGAATGAATCCCACATCAGTTATGAACAGTTTCCTTTGTCTTAAAGAGAATCAATAATAATCGATAAACAGTAATTAAGTGCTGCCTAATGCCTAACATAAGGAAAAACCTAACATCTTTGCATTAATCCCATAACTTTCTGGCAAATAGAGAGAGAACAAGTGAAAGCAATGCCAAATTTTAGATTCTTGGCCTCAAAGACCACTGCATTCAGCAACTGTGATCATTAAATCAAAAGTTCTTGTTTTGTTTTGTTTTGTTTTTGGAAAGAAAGCTATGGCAACTCTGGAGAGACTACTAAAAAGCATAGGCATCCTTTGGCAAGAAAGCTCCATATAGTCAACTCCATGATTTTTCCAGTAGCACTGTATGGCTGGGAGAATAGAACAATAAAAAAGCTGAGCACCAAAGAATTAATATTTTTGAATTGTGGTGCTGGAAAAGACTTTTGAGAGCCCTTGTATACTAAAAAGATCAAATAAGTCACTACTTAAAGAAGGTAATTTAGGTTATTTACTTGAAAGTCAAATCTGAAGCTGAATCTATCATATTCTAGCACTCACCATAAAAGAACCTATTGATGGGAAATATTGAAGAAAAATGGAGAAAGGAACATCAGAGGATATATAATAACACGGACACAGCAATCACTAACTTGAACAGACTTCAAGAGATAGTGGAGCATAAAAGGGTCTGGTATGCTATGATCCATGGAGTCACAAAGAATTGGACATGACTGAAAGACTGAACAACACAATATGTCAGGCACTATGCTAAATGCTGGGTATAGAAATGAAAAAAAGTAAAAGTAAAAGAAAAAAAAAGAGCCCTTGCAATTAAGGAGCTTATAATATAACAAGGGTAGGGGATTGGGAGGGAAAGACAGTGCATAAAAAGAAGTTGAAGCAGGTGGGGCTTATCAGGGGATAGTTACACTTCAAATCCAAGCAGAACTGCTGATAGAAAATGAAGAGTTACATGGAAAATTCTGAACCTCTGCCTTCCAGCCCTACAATAAGAATATTGTTGCTAAGGTGCTGAGTGTCAAAAATGAATCAAACAGCATGACCAGGAGCTTTCATTTGTTGTTGCTATCTGACAATTAACTTCATGCAGTAACTATAAATGTTTCTCAAATAAATTATTTATGTATCAAGCAGTAATCATTAAAAACAGTTTAGATTTAAAATATAGGATTTATTAACATATGTATGTAAATATAATTATTAATATTAATGTGTATAAATTACAAAAGCAATTGAATTAAGTAGCTTAATCTTCAGGGAAAAGTACAAAATAGTCTCTCAGAAACTAGATATAGACTAAGATTTCCTACCACATATCAAGCATTGACAAATTAGAGGAACAAGGAGACAAATGTCCTGTCAAATGTATAGATAGGAGGAGAATTTGTAACTAAATAAAGCATAGAAAAATAGAAAATAAAATAAAGATATTTGATTATATGAAATTTAAGTTAAAAAAAGATTTTGCACAAATAAAACTAATGCAGGTAATTTAGAGAGAAAGACATAGTTAGAAAGAATATTTGCACTGTTTCTCTGAAAAACAAACAAATAAGCAAACTCAGAGTAGGCTAAGCCTAATATAATAAAAATGAAAATTCGGTCTAAATTGGTCTGCTTATAAAGCACCATACTCATCAAATTACCAAAAATTTATTCTCTAGAACTAGAAAAAATAATAAGATTCCTCTGGAAGAAACCAAGGTCAAGAATGTCAA
Source organism: Myrmecobius fasciatus (assembly GCA_023553655.1). Taxonomy (NCBI): domain Eukaryota; kingdom Metazoa; phylum Chordata; class Mammalia; order Dasyuromorphia; family Myrmecobiidae; genus Myrmecobius; species Myrmecobius fasciatus. The sequence goes on from JAJPUD010004699.1 coordinate 184,020, forward strand.
GGGAACTAATAAAAAAAAGTTAAAAGGATGGTGGCTTATCAATATCACAAAACTGTATTATAAAGCAGCAGTCATCAAAATCATTTAGCACTGGCTAAGAAATAGAGGGGAGAATCAGTGAAATAGATTAGATACATGTGAAAATAATCAAGGCCTAAAGTAATCTAGTATTTGATAAATCCCCAAACTCCAGCTTCTGGAATAAGAATTCATTATTTGACAAAAATTGCTGAGAAAATTGGAAAATAATGTCAGAAACCAGGAATAGACGCACAACTCACACTCCATAAGAAAAATAAGGTCAAAAATGATTTGGGCATAAAGAATACCATAAACAAATTAGGAGAGCAAGGGATAATTAACTTATCAGTTCTTTGGAGAAGGGAGAAATAGAAGAACTAGAGAATATTATAAAAAGTAAAATGGACAAGTTTGATTACATTAAATTAAAAAAGTTTTGCACAGACAAAACCAACAGAAACAAGGTTAAATGGGAAGTACAAAGCTGGGAAAAAATCTTTACAGCCAGTGTTCCTGATAAAGATATCATTTCCAAAATGCATAAACAGCTCTGCGAAATTTATAAAAATACAGGCCATTCATTCCCCAATGATAAATAGTCAAAGGATATGAAAAGACAATATTCAGATGATGAAATTAAAGCCATCTACATTCATATGGAAAAATAAACCAACACTAATAACAAGAGAAATGCAAATTAGAAAACCCTAAAGTATCAACTCACAGTTCTCAAATTGGTTAAGATGACAGGAAAAGATGATAAATGTTGGAGGGGATATGGGAAAATTTGGACACTAATGCATTGTTGGTGGAGTTGTGAACAATCCAACCATTCTGGAAAGCAATTTGGAACTATGCCCAAAGAAAGGTAAAACTATGCATACCCTTTGACCCATCAATGTCATTATTGGATCTGTATTCTAAGAAAATCATAAAAGAGAGGAAAGGACCCATAGTTGCAAAAATGTTTGTAGCAGTTCTTTTGTGGTAGCAAAGCATTGGAAAATGAGTAGGTGCCCATAGCTGAAAAAATTGTGGTATATGAAGGTAATGAATATTATTGTTCCTTAAAATGATGAAGAAGCTGATTTTAGAAAGGCCTGGAAAGATTTACATGAACTGATGTTGAGTGAAACAAGCAGAACCAGGAATACATTGTACACAATAACTAAGAATGTGGAATGATCAGCTATGAAAGATTTGATTTTTTTCAGTGGTTCAATGATCCAAAGCAATCCCAGTAAACTTTGGACAGAAAATGCTATCTACATCCAGAAAAAGAATTATGGAGATTGAATGTAAATCAGCATATGCTATGTTCACTCTTTTTTTCTGTATTTTTGTCTCTCCCCTGGTTTTTCTCTTTTGCTCTAATTTTTCTCTCTCAACATTATCATAAAGCAATATGTATTAAAAATAAATATTAAAAAAAACAAAAACAAAAAACCAACTCAGTTATCATATACACATACACACACATATATATGACATTCTAAACTAAATGAATTATAGCAATTTCCTATTTCAGAAATAGTACAGATATATAGGAACAGGCATTTTCCAGAGGAAAAAACAAGTTATCATAAAGTACATGTGTAAAACTATTCTATATCATTTAAAACAAGGCATAAAAATTGCAGCTTCATAGGCTTTACATCAAAACTATTCAATAATCAATTACCACACAAACATAAAGAAATAAAGACATAGAAATTGTGGAAAAACGGGTACAGTAAATGAACTATTGAAGAAGTTGTGTATTGATCTCACATTCTGGAAAACAGTTTGAAACTTTAGCCCCAAATTGTGCATACCCCTTTACTCAGCAATATTAAAGCAAGGTCTATATATGAAAGATCAAATAA
>JAJPUD010004700.1:0-21044 GCA_023553655.1 Myrmecobius fasciatus
ATTCTACAATCTCAGGGCAGTTTTCTTTCAGGATTTCCTGGAAGATAGTGTTTAGATTCTTTTTTTCATCATGGCTTTCAGGAAGTCCAATAATCCTTAGATTGTCTCTCCTAGAACTATTTTCCAAGTCAGTTGTTTTTCCTAGGAGATATTTCATATTTTCTTCTAATTTTTCATTTTTTTGTTTTTGTTTGACTGATTCTTCAAGTCTTAGTGAGTCATTCACTTGCATTTGTTCAATTCTTATTTTTAAAGTGTTGTTTTCTTCAGTTACCTTTTTAAGCTCCTTTTGTAACTGGCCAATTTGTTCATTGCACTCTTTTTCCACTTCACTAATTTTATTTTTTAATAAATTGGTGTCTTTTTCATATCTCTTTTGCAGGGCATCATATCCTTCTTGCACTGATTTCAGTTTATTTTCCCATTTATCCTCCAGCTCTCTTTTGAGGTTCTTTATGCAGTCTTCCAGAAAGGCCTTTTGAAAAGGGGACCAGTGATGGTCCTGGCTGATGTTCTCTGGATTTTTGTCTAAAGGAACCTCTGGCTCTGGGGTTGTTTCTTTGCCTTGATAAAAGCTGTCTATGGTGAGAGCTCTCTTTTGCTTCTTCATCATATTTTTTTTTTAGACAGTGTGGATATCTCTTTAAGGTAGGGAAAAAAAAAGCGGCGGCTGCAAAAAGCTTTGCCCTGGGGCACTTCGGCAAGTTGACTTAAGGTGCTGGGCCGGTGGGGGCTAGGACTAAGTCCGAATCACTCCTTAAACAAGGCAAGTCTGCCATAACACCTGCCCCCAATCAGGGCAGAGTGTCCCGAGTGCCTCAGATAAACTCTAGGTGTTTGGAATTTGGAGTTTGGAGTTTGGAATTTCTTCCATGATGAGCTGAGCTGAGTCCCACCCTCACTTCCGGCCTGCGCAGTTGTCGTCTATTTATCTCTCTGTCCGAGTCCGAATAACCTGATATGAAGTTATCCAGAGAGCTGTGCCCAAATATTTCTGAGTTCGTTGACTTGAAGATCAGTTCGGAGGCTTATTTTATTGTTGATTTGAGAGAAGATCGGAGGAGAGGCAGAAAGTCACCTTTTCACTCCGCCATCTTGGCTCCGCCCCCAATCCTGATTAAATTCTGAGGAATATAGAAGAACAGAACGTCAGGAACTTCAAAGAAATGAGGGGAAAAAAGATGTAAAGAAAGTAGATTTTGTAGTATCAAATCTAAAACCATATTATAAGGTGAGAGCATTGTTGAAGTGTAAAATGGATAATTCTGATTATTTTAACCTAAAATTTTCTTGTATAAATAAATCCCATCTATACATGCCCAGAATAGAGAGAATGCAGAAAATCAGGGAAAATATTTCATAGACAATCTCTCAAATAAAATGTGATTGGGGGGGCAGCTAGGTGGCGCAGTGGATAGAGCACTAGCCCTGAGGTCAGGAGGATCTGAGTTCAAATGTGATCTCAGACACTTAACATTCCCTAGCTGTGTGACCCTGGGCAAGTCACTTAACCCCAATTGCCTCAGCAAAAAGAAAAAAAAAAGATAAAATGTGATTGGGTTGGAATATTGCTATGGTCTGGAAATGAAAAGCTGGTTGATTTAGAAAAACAGACAGATTTGGACGTATGAAAGAAGAGCTATCCACCTTCAGACAAACAGAAGACGAGTAGAAATAAATATAGTACAATCATATATGTATGTGTATTAATGTATATATATATGTTTATGTTTATAGATATTTATGTGTGTCTATATGTATATATATACACATATCTGCACTTAATTGTAGCTTTCTTGGGAGGGAGGGAGGGAAAACAGTATAAAGTGCACAGCAGAAAGCAAAGGAAGGACTACAAGGAAGCAAAGAAAAACTGGACAGCTTTGAAAACAATGTATAAAACTTATTTTACAGGTTTTCTTGAAATAAATGAAAAATTTTGACATTATATTCAGTTCTCTCTTATGCTCTACTATGTACATGGAAATTGTTTCTTCTTTTCTTAGTTTGTACTTAATTTTAAAATAAATTAATTTTTTTAAATCTGAGTAATAAATTAATTCTATTTATAGTTGAGAAGAAGCATAATGAAACAGAGTGTTAAACTTAGAATTAATAAGAACTCACTTCAAATCCTACCCCTAACCCTTATCAGCTCTGTGACTGTAAGCAAAGAATTTAAAACTCTTACTTTAATAGTAGACTTTTTTCAAAAAAAAAAATGTTTTCTATAGCTAGCTCTCAATGTTGATGGAAAGAGTGTAGACAAAAACGTAGATGCTTGAGTTGTTGATTCATTAGTCAAACCATTATATAATCAAGCATTGTTTATCAGAGGGTCCTAGTTAGTTTTTGAGGAGGAGAGAAGTGTATTTTCGTATTTCTTCGGATGCTGTTATTAGTGAAACCCTCTTTGCGGTATCTATTATTAGTCCATCTGCTTAAAAAACGTTCTGTTCTTTTGCAGAATCCTAGGTAACCGAGTGGCCGAGCTGGAGAAAAAATTGAGAACTTTGGAAGTCTCGGGTTTGTGGAGTCTCCCAGGTGAGTAAAATCTTCCTGAAAATTATGGACTGGAATGGTTTTCTTAGGTGGCCATCATGCCATTTGCATAAGAAGCCTTAACCTTTTTAGTATTCTTTTATTAGAAGAATATCATTGCTGAGACATACAAAAGCATTTGGATGTGTAAATCACAGGTCTAGGACAGGAAAATGTCATGTGCTAAACACAAGGAGCATTCACAGGGTTGCCAGATGCAATACAGAATAGTTAATGGCTACTTACAATGCTATGAATTTAAACTGTTTCACTCGGAGGGCCTGAGTCTCTTTCTACCTCCAGTAAATACTATGGTTCATGTTGCTTGCATGTGCCCCGTTCAATCATTAGTCCTACAGAGGTCTGGAGGAGTCCACTGATCCATCCCCCTTATGACCCTTGACAACAACTCCAATGTGTTTCTCTTCCATTTTCCATGGAGGTACAAAACCAGGGTTTCCTGTGGAGGTTTTTCAAGGAAACTCCTTCTGCTGTTCACTTTAATTAGCTATATTTATCCCGTTCATCTGAGAAAAGTACCCCCTTCATGAGACCACCGCCAACTAGTTCCCTTCCTAAGCAACTTATATTTATCATTCCGCCTCTTCTTTTCCCCGCTCTCAAAGTCAGACATATTTTTAGTTACTTAACCTTTCTACACCAACCAGTCTCTCCTACCCCTTAATCATATCTGTTGTTTTCCCCTAATGCATGATAACTCCATCCATGTCCTCCTGAGAACTGCACAGGGTAGGCAGGCGTGAATAAGCTATCTACCTTGTTGGGGAGAGTGCCCACATTGATGAGACCATAGATCCATCAAAGTAACTTAAAAAAATGATCAATTTCCTTAACCAGTAAGTAAGAGATAATAATCATAAGTTTTCTTACTCTGGATTCAAAGAGTTTCATCAGATTGCCTGGGAATAGGAAGGGGGAGCAATGATACATAATTGGAAATTTCCAATAAAAACTTCTCAAGCTTTGTGTCAAAATATATAGCATGGCTCATTCAAAGTGAGGGCTCCCTTGAGAGGTAAATAGTCCACTTCTAAGAACCTTTTGCAGAAGTGAAAGTAGTATCATCGTTTTTTTATTTTATTTTATTATTTTTTTAAAAATTGATTTATTTAATCTTTTCCCCCAGTTACATTCAAAACAATTTTTTTACATTTGTTTTTAAGATTTTTGAGTTCTAGGTATTCTCCCTTATTCCCATCTATGTGACGTTTTTTTTTTTTTAATTATGTTGTTTTAATCCGGGCATGCAAGCTTATCTTTTTTCCAGAAGAAAAAAAAAATTCTCTTCACTCTTTATACATACATATATATATTTATATGCACATATATATCTTCATATAATACTCTATATTTTGAGGTTGTGATGGTTTTTTTCTTCTTTTTTCAAATTAGCCTTTACTTAAATTCCCAATGTTTTGCAACATATATAAAAGAGATTGAAGTTAAAGAAATGAATACTGAGGATTTTTTTTCCTTTTCCAGCACTCTTCTGTTTGAATAAGACAACAAATTAATATTTATAAAAATAACTGTTGTTTCTTTCCTTCTTTCTGCTGCCTGAAGGCCTGAGCTACAATGTTTCAGTGGGATTCAGGAGTAGGTCCTATTTGAAATGTCTTTTTATAGTTAATTTTTAGCAATAAGTGATATCATTGCATGTAAATAAATAAAAATGTATCATCTGGAGCATCTTGTATCCATAGAATGAAGGGAGCTGCCTCTCTCTACAGAGCAGATATTCAGTAGTGAAATAGGACACGAGGCACTTGGCAAAATGAATTGAGCCTGTGGCTGTGCTTGCCTTTATGAAGGGAGTGGGAGAGAGGAAGAGGAAGTGGGAGAGAGGAAGGAAGGAAAGTGGGAGAGAGGAAGGGAAGTGGGAGAGAGGAAGGGAAGTGGGAGAGAGGAGGGAAATTCTCTTCAAATTTTCAAAATTCGGTTCTGACTGTGGCCTTGACTTCCCTTATGCACTGGGAAAAAGAGAAATCTCAAGATATACTAATTCTGCAATCAGTAGCAAAGGAGGAAGAAATGTTCTTCCCTTCCTCATGTAGGTCAGTCTGGTCTGTTAAATGGTATTTCCATTTGTCTCCGTTTTAACCCAAATAAAATGAAATAAAAGGGTTTTTCTGCCCTCTCCCAGGGATTTTCAGAGACTTGTAGACCCCTTCCGATGCTGAGATGTGTACCTGCTACAAACCAGTCATACAGTAGGGTGTATTACACGACTACTTGTGGACATCATAAGACACTGTAGCCAAAAGAAAGTTAACGTGATTTAACTATATCGGGTCTGGATACACCATATTTGTTCAATTCTTCACACCGTATTTAAGGAAAGATATTAACACATATGAAATGTTGAGAGAATAAGAGAAAATATAATTATATAGTAGTCAGAAGTTCAAAGAAGGGAGAATTAGTGTAAATTGGAATAGTCGGGAAAGGTTTGTGGTAGAAATAGAGACTCGAATTTGGCTTTAAAAGATGAGTGGAATTTGCCTGGGAAGAAGTCTAAAACTAGAATGGGGCAATGTGGCACAGTGGAAAGAGCCCTGGAGTAGGGGTTGGGAGATAGGGATTTTAATTCAGATTAGAATCCATATTTGATCACTGACTAGCTGAATAATCTTGGGCAAGTCCCTTGATATGTCCAAGCCTCAGTTTTCTCATCTTTAAAATGGAGGAGTTGAATTAGATGAATTCTGAGGAACTTTCTAGTAGATTTAAGTCCATTAAACTATCATCTTGTTTCTAGGCCCTATTGACCACTACTGAGGCAGGACATTTCTTTTCATTAATTTGATTTCAAATCGGGGATAGGAAGAGTGGGGAAATACAATAGGAGAGTCTCAAGTCTCTCCCAACTCTAAAACTATGAATCTCTTCTGAGACTGTGAAAGAAAAGTGTTAAATATCCTTTCCCCTACCTTCCCCCATCTTCCCTTCTATTGTAGGATTAAATTTTGATCATAGAATTTGGACAGCAAATCTTTGGGAAGAAAAAGTTCCCTCTACCCCATTCCTTCCTTAGCTATTGCTCTTTTCTCCCCAAAACAAAATGGAGTTGGCTTTTTTCCATCTTGGATACAAAGAAGGTCTACCTTAAACAAGTATTCTGAATTGTCTCTTTCTCTTTAGGGAAGAGATATAATGGAATAATAGAAGCAGAATGGGATGATAGAGAGAAGCCAAAGAGACCTAGATTCAAATCCTGTTATTGATATATACTTGCTTTGAAATCCTGCACAAGATCCTCAACCTCTTGGTACCTGAAGCAGCTCTCAGGAGTCTAAATAGTAGAAAAAAAAAAAACATACCAACCTATGTTGGGAGAGGGAGCTTTCTCATCTGTAGTGCCCTATGCCAGTAAAACCCCAGGTTCAGCCTGTATTATTGAGTCCATCTCTCTCCCTCACTCCTGTTGAGAGATACTTTGGTAATTTACTGCTGAAACAGTGGAGTAGACAGCTAGCTGGCACAATGGATAGAGCACTGTCCCTGGAGTCGAGAGAGTTCAAAATCCAGCTTCAGACATTTGACACTTTCTAGCTGTTTGACTCTGGACAAGTGACTTAACCCTGACTGCCTCAACCTCCCCACTCTCCCAAAAAGCAATAGAGTAGGACTGAAAGACTGTGCTTTTCCATTTTGTGTATCCCTTGAAAGACTGAGCTCCTTTAATCTTTTTTTAGACTTGTGCTGCAGGTGGGTAGTGCTTTAGAATCTGCAAGATCAACTTTGCTGAGTATGTTCTTGGGATAAAAAATCACTGGAGGCCAAAGGTTCTGGTGGTAGTAGAGCCTGTCTGAGGGCTTCTTGGAAGGCTAGTTTTGTCCCCTCCTTGCTTTATTAGAAACATCAACCTGGAGATGGTGAAATATTGGGGTTTGGGTTTTTTCTCAATTTTGTTTTTGTTTTTGCCAATTCTAAATAATCTGAACAGAGGAGTGCAGGAAATTCATGGCACGGTGCAGCAGCCAGGGGACCACATTATCAAGCCTCTGCTCTCCAAACACAATGCCAACATGTGCCAAGAAATGGGGAAGCCAAGCAGAAAAAATCATTCGGTGGAACTGGTTGGATAGATTTATTTTCAATAAAAAAATGAGTGTTTGACTAATAATTAATGCAGAGAATTTCCATTTCCACTTTTAAAATCTCTTTCTCCTTTTAAAGTGGATAATGTGTTAGAATTCCCATTCGTATATATTAGGTGGTAACCCCTATGCAACAACAACAACAAAAAAAAAAACATTATTGCAGAAAGTAAGTCTAAACTGGAAAAAAAAAATGATTCCTCTTCACTTTCTAGATCCAGTTCATATGATACCTATTCTGTTCAGCTTTTGTGGACCGTTTCCTGACACTCCAGTTCACCCCAGGAACTGATATCTCTTTCCTTTGAATGTCTACAGCATGTACAGTATTCTCATTGAACATTTTACCTCTTCTCCCTCCTGTTTTCCCATTAGAAGGCAAATTCTCTCCCTGGGGAAAAATTAAAAAAAAAAGAACAGTTTGGTTTCCTGTTGTATCCCTCTTAGGGACTTAGCATGGTGCCATGCTCAAAGGGAATGTTCCCCAAATGTTTGTTGACAGTTTTGAAAGAGAGCTACTAACAATGGGATTTCAAAGGGATCTGACCTGGTGATTATCCCTGTAAACAAAATGTAAAATCTTATTTTAAAGAGCTCGAGAATTCACAATCTGAGAAAAAGAGAATCTCAGAGGATATTTCACCCAATCCATCCTTCTAGGATCTCCCTGACAAATGATTATCCAGCCTCCTACTGAACTAGTCTCGTAATAAGGAACATACACTACGTGATGCTTCCTGGGCATCCTAATTAGTAGGAAGTTTTCTTTACACAGTAGCAAAGGCAGATGCTCTACAATACATGCCTATGGCTCCTATTCTGCCCTCTAGGACCAAGCAAAAAACAAATTCTACTCCCTTCCCCATTACTGCTCTTCAAATGATTGAAGGCCTTCTTCCCCAAAGTAAAGCATTTCGAGTTCTTTCAACTGTTCTCCTATGGCCGAGTCTCCAATCTTCTCCTTATTTGGTTTTTCTCTTTTCACCTATCAGTGTTTGTCATTATGACATCCCGGACTGGAAATCATATTTCAGAAGTGTTCAGAATGGGGAAGAATAAAGCGTAGCATATCCCACGTTTCGGGCCCTATACTTATATTATTATCACAGGCAAGCATACATCTCTTTACCTATTATAATAAGGTTAGTTTCACCATCATTTTAAAGGATAAGACTTTATACTGTGAATTACTATTACTAACTACTTCTACTATACTATTTCTTACTATTGCTACTATTACTTCTTACTACTACTATTTCTTTTTACTACTACTAGTTCTTACTACTACTACTTATTACAACACTACTTACCTCTACTATTACCTCTACTACTACTACTACAACATTTACTATTGCTATTACTATTTCTTACTACTACTACTACTACTACTACTACTACCACCACCACGTCTTCTTACTCCTACTCCTTTTCACTTCTACTCTTACTGCTTTTTACTTCTACTCCTACTACTTCCTTTTACAACTACTCCTACTACTATTATTACTACTTATAAACATATTTATGTAGCACTTAAAAGATTTGCACATATCATCCTATTTAATCCTTATTGCAGTGTTATATGTTGTTAACTGCATTTCACATAGTATGGAGCCAAGGCTTGGAGAAACCCACTCACTCTTCCTTACTTTTCAGTCAGTTCAGTCATGTTCCACTCTTCATGACCCAGTATTCTTTGCAAACATATTGGAGCACCTTGCCATTTCCTTTTCCACTAGTCCAAGAGAAACTGAGGTGAAATGACTAGGCTCAGGTCACAAAGCTACTAAGTGTTCGAGACAAAATTTGAATTCAGATCATAATGATTCCAGACCCAGCTATTTATCTCCTGAATCACCTCGCCACCTCCTAAGTAATGCTCATATATCTGTAAAATCCCCAATGTAAGATTGAATCCTCTCTCTCTCCCGAATCTACATCTCATTTTATTCTGACCATAATTTTAGCCTGAAACCTTTATTAGCTTCTTAATATTATTGTTCAATCTATAAACAAAACCTCCCAACTTTGTATCATCTGCAAATCTGGTAAGCATGCCATCTATGTTTTCAAGTCATTGATAAAAGTTATTTTATGTAGCTTCTTAAACATTAAAAGGGCAAAAGACAGATCCCCAGAGCTCCCGATTAGAAACCTTCTAACATGTCAGTGATCCAGTAGCTGCTTTTCTTTAGAGCTGTTCATTCAAGCAGACTTTGTCTTACCCAACTCTTCTGTTTCTATAACAATCTTATTCTGATGTCTCATTTTGGTATTAAGATGATCCAAGTTAGACCATCGTGAAAAAAAGGTGATTTCCAGTTTAGCAGAACTGGAAAAAGTTTGCTCATGGTCTCATTTCTGATTCTACTATTATGTAGCTCATATCTCTCCATCTTGAGTCATTCATAAGGAGAGTGTTGGAGTCAGTCAAAAGTCTTGTTGAAATAGAAACAAATTTATCTACAGCTTCTTCTCGATTTACCCTATTAATTACCCTATTAAAAAAGGAAATGAGATTCAAAAGAGACTGAAGATCGAAAGGGAACTTAGAGGTCCTGGAGTATACTCATTAATTTTACAGGTGAAAAAGACACGAAGGTCTAGAAAGATTAAATAGCTCCACCGAAGTCACACCAGATAGTCAGTAAGAGAGCGAGGATCAAATCTAGGTCCTCAGACCCCAAAGCCAGGCTCCTTCCAATCTCTATGCCATCAGGACGTTCTTAATAAAGGTTTTCTGGCTCTTAGCAATTCCTACTTACTAGCTTTCTAACTCTTGCAAACCATTCCTTTAATAATACATTCTGGAATCTTCCCAGGATTCAAAGCCAAGCTTATTGGCCTCTAGTCTGAAGATTCTAACCTTTTCACTTTTTGAAAAACAGGTTAACATTTTCCCTTCTCCAGATCCCTGGCACCTCACTCCTTTTCCAGCTTTTAAAGGTCACTGACAAAGGCTCAGCAGTCACATCTGCCATTTCTTTCAGTAACCTGGGATGTTATTCATTGGACCTGGTAACTTGAACTCATTGAAGACAGCCAGGTGCTCTCTTACCATATTCTCTTGACTTCTCTGGGATTTCACTTTCCTCTAACCATTTTTGCTAACACTTTTGTCTAAAGAACCTTGGTAGGGAGTACAGAAAACAAAATAAGACTTGTGAATAGTTGAACCCATGATGTGCAGCCCAGGCGCATCAAGCCATGGGTTATTTCCTTCTTTGGTCTTATTCCTGCTCCCGGTGTAGTTTTTAAAAGCCCTTTTTGATTGTCCTTTGCATTGATTGTCAAGCTCGGTTTCTTCTGAGTGGTCTGAACACTATTCTCATATTTTTTAGAATCATCCTCCATTTCCTACCTGTGTTTCCATCTTCTAGGGATGTCTTCTAAAAATCTAAGCTGTTCATTTATGGATCCCCACTTTTAAACTAGCTCTGCCTTTCCTTCTTCATTGGAATCATTTGTGTCCATGTTTTCAGAATTTAATTCTTGCTAGTTGGGGGATTTGACTTTGTATGAATTCAAAAGGCTGAAGGAGATACAAGTACTAGGTTTTCTAGGTTCTCTAAGACTTTTTCAAAGTCTTGCATCTGATGTCAAAGACAACAGTCCGAGGGCTTTGGGTGACCCTAGATGTTCTTCAAGAAAGTACTTCCATTTTGTGAGATTTGGTTTACCCACCTATAAAAAAGGAAGCTGAACTACTATAGATGTTCTTCACAGTCCCTTTCAGCTGTTTTGTCATGATTCTCAATTTTTGATTGCTATATCTAGAAATCAAGCATCCATCCATTTTTGTGGTGTAACCCATATATTCACAATGAGGGGAAACTCGATGCTATATATACTTGAAATCACATGCAGACATTCCAAATATATGTACATGTGAATCAAATGTATTCATATGTTCGGGTTCTCAGTCCAAACTCCCAAGTGACGCGGGTCTTATATGACCAGCAAAGCCCGGTTACCTGAATAGCAAAGACCGTGAGTAATGAGGGGCGAGAGTCAAGATGGTGAAAGACTCCGTTTATTGCAAAGCCTGTTAGCCCTTTTATATCTTTGGTGTATTCCTTTAGTCCCTTTAAGATAATGTAAGCCTACTCTAGCCTATAACAACTAGCTACTCCCTAATAAGGAGACCCTTCTCTATTACAGGAAGCTACTTATAAATAGAGAGTGTGCATTTCTTTCCTAATAAGGTATACAGGTAGGTGGGTATTGTTCTCTCCTCCCAGATCTGAAACACCTCTCCCGGAACTGTCACATTGCTACTCAGGCAGGACCCCTTTCCTCCCTAAACGCCATCTTGTTCACCCATGCAAAGGTTGCCCTCAGTTTACCTAAGTTGCATATTGAACGATGTCCATAACTGAAGGGGGTGGATGGTTGGCAAGTCCTCCCTCTACATTCATGTACCAATGTTGTCAGACTATTTACTCCTTTCTATTTGTTCAGATTTGAGATGGGAGTTTTTTGATCCCAACTAGATCAAACACGGGAACAAATGACTACGTGATTCTATATTTTGTTATCAGAGACTTGCCCAGAAGGCATTTACATGGCAAGATTTAAGTGCTGCTGACATCTACAGAAGAGAAATAAAACTTGGCAGTTTTAATTATGACCAAACTCTTAATGTCACGACTGCTAAAGCTCAAAGTTTTATAAAAATATATGGTTGTGCTCTCTTAAATTAGGAGATCTGAATTCATCCTCAAATTCAGGAGAAAATGGATATTGACTGTATTGATAGGTTTAACAAAAGAGTTTAACGAAAAATCCCTCTTGGCTAGAGCCCCTTTCAGCAAAGCAAAGGAGCTAATAGAGTCTATTTGTGATATATTTGCTACCTCTTTCTTTATTAATTAATAAAATTATTCATTTATTTATTCACTCACTCTTTCATTTACACATTCATGTAACACAGCTTTAAGTGCTTACTATGTACATTTAATAAGAGCCCATTTTAATCTCTGGGAACCATTTTTAAATGTTTTTCTGTTTCACACTGATACCATAATCAAAGAATTCATCCCCTAGAGACTAACCTTCTGCTAATGAGCTTCTCCAAACCTAGCTAGACTGGTCCTTGGGTAGCAGACACATACTGTTGCTGAGACCATGAGCAAACTTTTTCCAGTTCTGCTAAACTGGAAATCACCTTTTTTTCATGATGGTCTAACTTGGATCATCTTAATACCCAAAGGAGACATCAGAATAAGATTGTTATGGAAACGGGAGAGTTGGGTAAGACAAAGTCTTTGCTTTCAAAGAACTTAAAATTGAATATGAAAAAATAAGAAATTATACACAAATAAATTTATACATAAAGTACCTCTGAGGGTATTCAGATGAGGGAAAATTCATTAGTTAACAAATGGTTACTTTGTGCCGGGGACAATGCTTTCATGCACGATGCCAATGTGTAGAAATCTCTTTTAGCCATGAGTGTGTTTTTGAGCCAGGAATTGAAGTAGGATTTCAATGAAGATATAAGTAAAGGTGCAGCTGGGGAGAGCAGAGGATTATGGTCCAAACCTGAAAGAACTAGCACATGTTTAGTAAATGGTGAATGGCACAGTTTAGATGGAGTGGAGTCTGGGAAAGTGGGTCCTAGAGGATCTTCAGTGACCATCTGAGGACTTTAAAGCTTGAACTTTCTATGATAGGCTTTATGAAGTTGTTGGCAGTTTGCGATATGCTTAGGAAAACTAACCTCACTATGAGATATAAGGATTTTGTAACTCCCAGAAAGCTTTTAGGCAGGAAAATACTAGGATGACTTGGAGATTCAGAGTGATTGACCAAGTTAGGAGAAAACAAAAAAAAGTTTTTGATTATGTGAATTCATAGGCTTAGATCAGGAAAAACTTTAGAGATCATCTAGTTGATCAACTAATGCACATTTATTAAGCATCTACTATTTCTTGCCCTCAAGGAGCTTATAATCTAATGAGGGATGATTCCATGCAAATATATACAAAGCAAAGTTACACACAGGATTATTAGGAAATAATTAAAAGAGACAAAGCACTGGAATTAGTAGGTAGAGGGGGAGAGAGACTTCCTGTAGAAGGTAGGATTTTATTGGGATTTAAAGAAATTCAGGAAGGTGAGTAGAGTAAAGGAGGCAGAACTTTCCAGGCAAGGGTGATAGCCAGAGAAAATGGAATCAAGAGATGGAGTGTCTTATTTGTGGAACAGACAGGAAGCTAGGATCTCTAGGTCAAAAAGTACTTGTTGGGGAATAAGGTTCCCAACCCATTCTTTTTATATTTGAGGAACCTGTCGGAAACAAAAAATAAGAGTTGGGTTATTGAGTGTTCCCTATACAAAGGAAGCCACAGATACAATTATGGGGACAGAGGCCAGGGAGAGGATGTGGCAAGCTTGGGTTTTGCTAGCTTAATAGTGCTGAGTTAAAGAAGTTATATGGGCTTATAGATGATAGTTTTGCCAGTATTGTTTAAGGGCCAAAGATTCAGTCTCTTGGCACACTAAAGAACACCTAGTTTCAGCCTTTGTGGAGAGAAACAAAAGAAATTGACCTCCAAAAGTGTACAGTCCAGTCTCATTTAACAATATACGTCTTCGGCACAGGTTGAGGATGCATTTAAATAGGGACAATTGATTACATTGGCAATTTGGTCACTTATAAACTCAAATTTACAATAATGACTCATTCATAGTGCCCTTTCCTCATGATAACCCTGTGAGGTAGATAGCATTATTAGCCCCATTTTACACATAAGAATATGGAAGTTCAGAAAGGCAAAATGACCGAGAGCTGCTTTTCTCTCTTTAGAGAAACCTGGAAGATAGCAGATTTGGGAAGCTTCTGGCATTAAGAGCAATCACTAACTATATGTGACACGCTTTGTATTTTACAGTTTTCCTGAAAATGAACCCCTCGAGGTAGACCAGGCAGTGTTATTATTTCTATTTTAGACATGAAAAAAATAAATACTTGGAGGTAAAGAACTGCTGTCAGGGACTCCTCTGGAGCCCTTCCCCTTGTCACAACATCTCACAAAATCTAAGGAGAGACTGTTCTGGGCCTCTTTAGGATGGCTGTCCGCAGAGCTCGGTCATTAGGAGGGACCGTGCTATGGGGTGGCCCTCAGAGGATGCAGGAAAAAAGAGGCAGCCAGTACACTGTGACCATTCATTCACCCATCCAGAGCAAGAACGAGCATTCAGAATCACCAACAAGTCAGACTTGCTCAAAACAATTCACGTTTCTATAGAGATTTAAGATTGGCAAAACATTTTCCTCATAAGAACTTTGTAAAGTAGGGAAGAAACGTAATTATTATCCCCATGTACAGAGGAGGAAACTGAGGTTCATAGGAATGAAGTGCCTTCCTCTAGGTTACCTAGCTAGCAAATGTCTGTACCACCTGGCTCTAAATCTAATATTCTTTTCATTCCATTGGGTTCTCTCTTCCTCAGTACTAGACTTCCTTGCTTTAGAGATCCATGTGTACACATGTGTCACACACATATGTGTGCAGGTTTTATTTTCATTTATCTGGACTGTGGATTCTGGCTGCACCCTCTTACTTGAGCAATTTTCACTCTAGACTAAATTTTGTAATTCTTTGACATCGTCCATAAGCCCTCTGGCTTTGAAATTTCTCCTTAGGAATCTTGTTATAAGTGTAAGGAAAACCTGGGTATATCCAGACCATAACTTGTTTGACTTGTTAGTGTGATCAAAAGAAGTTCTCCAAGCTTTATCCTAATATTTGAAATTGTCTAATTTGACCCAGATCACAACAGCAAGGCATCTTACAAATGAAGCAGTCGATTCTTTTAATTGTATAGGTCTTGAATATATAAATGAGTTTAGTTAAAATTATCACTTTTATTATATTGGCTCTGCCTATCCATGAACAATTGACACTTCTCCAATTACTTAAATCTGGTTTTATTTATATAAAAATTATTTTTATAATTTTGCTCATCTAGTTCCTGGTTTTTGGGGGCAGATATTCTTCCAGATTTTATACTGTCTAGAGTTATTTTAACTCTCTTACTATCTCTTTTTGAAAAAAAAAAAGAGAAATTTATGTGATAACTTTATCTTATTCTTAAAGGAATAGCAAATTGCACATAATATATTTGCAATTTCATGTACAATCATTTTTTATTTGGCCATGTTATGGAAATACTTGTTTTATTTCTTGAATTCAGAATAAAACAAGCAAAAGGAAAAAAAAAACTAAAAATGCAGCCATTTCATCAGGAGGAACCTTAGAGATTATCTAAGGTAGCCGAAGAGCTAGGTTCAAGTTCCATTCTTAACTGTGTGAATTTGGATAAGTTACTTAAACTCTCCAAAGTATAGTATTGTTATCTGTAAGGCAATGGGGTTGAATTTGATGAAATAGCATAGAGCCTTTCTAGTTCTAGAACGATGACCTTATAATTCTGCTTAGTGACTATGTAGCCAACCACTTAGTCACTTTGTTTCTCAGATCCTTAATCTGTATAATAAAGATAATCATATTAGTAGTCCCTTCAAGTCTAAAAGATGGCACCCAAAAAACAAACAAAACAAAAAGGATGGGCCGATCGTATAGCAAGAATGAGTAACATGTGGATGATCCACATGTTCCTTTGATATCCATTCACTTTTAGGAGAACTCGAGGAAATCCCCTAATGCACTGGTTGATGACTTTATTGGAACACAGGGACAAGAGTCACAAGCAGGCCAGCAGGCGCAGTTTGGTGGGCTTGCAGTTGTGTAATGACAAGGATGATGACATTATCATTGAAATGCAATCAAACAACAATCATTTATTAAGCATCTGCTATATGCTAGGACTATGGAAGGCCTTAGGGAATACAAATACAAAAAAAGAACCAACTTCCACTCACAAGGAATTTGCATTCTAATATGGGAGACAACTAGTTTACATGTAAATATGTATCTAATAAATTCAAATAAATGCATAGTAGTTTGGGAGGGAGGAGATTAGTGGCTGAGATGACAAGGAAAGGCTTCATGTAAAAGCTGTCGCTGGAGCTGCTTCTTTAAGGAAGAGAGGGAAGTGATTGAAAGGAGGTGACAGAAGAACTGAATTTCATGCACTGGAAAAGTACATGACAGGAGATGTCATCAAGTGTCAGGTCAGAGAGAAGGCCAGGTTATATGGACTAGAGGGAAGGAGGGAAGGAGTGTTCAAGGAGGCTGGAAAGATAGATTGGGGCTAGATTGTTAAAAGGTTTTAAAAATAACTAGAAAAAAATATGTTTTATTCTACAAACCAGTGGAGTTGGTTAAATAGAGAAATGACAAAGTCAGCTCTGAGGTTAAAGGAAGTCTTTTTAGGAGCAATGTACTAGAATGGGAAGAGCCATGAAACAGGGAAGCCAGTTTGGAGCTTGCGGCAATAATCTGGGCAAGAGGTGATTAGGGTTTAAACTAAGGTGGCAGCCATTGATATAGAGAGAAGAGATCACATCTGTGAGGTGTGATGAAGACAGAAATGACAGAATTCAGCAACTGATTGGGTCTGGGGGTAAGAGGGAAATGAAGAATTGAATTGTTGTTTGATCATGTCCGACTTTTTGTGACCCCTTAGAATTTGCCCATAGGGTTTTCTTGGCAAAGATTTTAGAGTGATTAGCCATTTCCTTCTCCAGTATGACCCTATTTTACAGATGAAAAACTGAGGTTAATTGGGACTATGTGACTGATGCAGGATCAAACAGTTAGCAAGTATCTGAAGCTGGATTTCTACTCCATTCTTCCTGACTCCAAGCCAGGTGCTCTATCCACTATACCAGCTAGTTACCCCTAGTTTGACATGTACCAGTGCCCAAATGCCATGCAGTTGCTTTTTTAAGGCTGAAGCTCAGGGCAGAGACTTGGGCTAAATATATCAGTCTGTGGGACTCTTGTGGATTTGTGGAGATAAAGCCTGATAATTGCTCCTACAAGTGCTATGGTCATAAGCATTGAAGATCAGAGTCTTTGACACTGACTCAGTTGTCCATTGTCAGAAATAGAGATGATTTTATCAGTTGAAAGAAGAGGCATTCATGTCACTTTGCCATTTTGCATTGAAGCGATGGGACTTTTCCATATAACTTTGCAGCTGAAATCTTGCATATGTATTGCCTTCCCAATAAAATGTGAGCTCCTTGAGACTTACTTCTCCATTTGTATCCCCAAGGCTTAGTACAGTGCTTTGCACATAGTAAGCACTTAATAAATGCTTTATTCATTCTCCATAGAGATGATAATTAGACCCATGGGATCTAATAAAGTTTCTGAGAAAGAGAATCTGTGTAGAGAAATAAGAGGAGAGAACCTTGGAGTATACTCACAGTGAGGGGAAATGATGTGTATGATGAACCAGGAGAAAATGGGAGGAAATCAGGGAAGAAAGAAAAGAACCAGAAGAAAGAAGAAAGAGTAAAAAAAAAAACTTTAGCCAGGAGGGAGTATTTAGGAAGAGAAGGTAGTCAGCAAGTTAGGCTGAGGAGACCACCTTAGAAAAGTTCTTTGGATTAAGAAACTATTGGCAGTTTTGGAGAGAGCAGTTTCAGTTAAGTGATAAAGTCAGAAGCCAGATAGTAAAGGGTTGAGGAATGAGTGAGAAGAGACTAAGTGAAGGCAGTGAATAAACATCTTTTTCTAGAATTTTTGCAAAAAAGGGGGGAAGGGACACAAAGAACAGCAGCTTGTATGGGTGATCAGATCTACTAGAGGATTTTTAAGATTGGGAGACACTTGAGCATATTTGAAGTGATAGAGAAAGAACCAGTAGATGGAGACAGTTGAAGATGAGTGGGAGGATGATTGAGGTTGCAATCTGCTGGAGAATATGGTAGAAGAGAGAATATAGGACATAAATTGAGTTGGTCTTGGCAAAAAGAAGGGCCACCTCATTATCAGAGACTAGGAAAAGGGATGATGCCAAAAAGATTATTATAATGAGAATGGGAAAAGAGGGACCTTAAGCTGAATGGCCTCAATTTTCTCATTAAGATAAAAAAGTGAGATCTTCAATTGAGAGAGGGAAAGGGAAAGGAGAGGCAGGAAACTCCTAGTGAGAAAAAAAGTTTTAGAAGCTATTCTTCTAGAATGGATATGGAATATGGAATAAATTAGGGAGGACTAAAAGGACTGTCCTGCTATAGTGAGGACCCAACTGAAGTTGGATAATATGGATTTATAATGTGCCTAATCAGAATAATTGTGTAACTCTCTCTAGGTCCCACAATATCCCAAAAAGGAGCCACAGAGGTGAAGGGAGTAATTCAGGGCTGAGATTTAGCAAGAGATGAGCAATGAGTGTGAGGGATTCAAGGGCAGAGGGAAGTATAAAGTTGAAATTTCTAGCTATGGTATTGAGATTGCGAGGGAGAAAGTAAGGTCAGAGCAGGAGTAATGGCCTGAAAAATTACTGAGGGGGTGGATAGATTGGAGATTGTGATGACGGAGAAAGGTTTATGAGGAGTTAGACATGGAATTTTAAGAGGAGATAGTAAACAGAAAGAGAACGTCATGGTTCCCGACTGAAGAAGTGGAATACCTGTGAACTGTTCCAGAGTGTGACCATCCCCATGTGCAGCAGAGATGGAATGGAGGACCAGGTCATAGGATTTAAGAGGCTGAGTGGCATAAGGGTCACACTAAAGCTAACATCCACTTAGTTCAGGTTCAGTGAAACATTTAACAGTCCCTGGAGATTTTACAAAGAAGGAAATTTACTTTGCACTAACACAGCAAGACTATGCATCAAGCATTCAGTGTAACTTAGGTTCTTTCAAGCGATCCTCTTATTTCCATCTTGAAATTCGTCTGGCTGGTTACTCATAGGAATGTCGTGACTTGTGTGATGTAGCTGGGAATTTTTATGCACATAGCTCTTAGTGAAGGCTATTAGAATGGTGAGAGAAAGAAATCCAAGATTAATATAAGTTTATTCCTTAAGGAAAGAATTCCAGAGAGCACAGTTGGAAAGGTAGAAGAAAGATGAGGTAGGGTGGAGGAGGATGGGAATGAAAGAATGGGCGATGGAGATAGAAAATCGTTTGATTCACAAGGACCGAAGGTGATTAATATAGGAATGGGTAAAGGAATAAGAGGCAGAAGATTGTCAGCCATAATCATGAGTGGTAGATGAATAAGGTTCACAGTTTCCATGAGGTTTTGCAAGGATGTTGGTTGTTCTGAGGCTCAAATGGGACACTCTATTGTACAACACTTTGCAAATCTTGAAGTGCTATGTAAATAGCAGTTATATTTGTTGTTACCATCATCCATTTAATGCATAAGGAAACTGAGACAGAAAGAAATCAGGTGACCTGTTCCTGATTAATAAATGGCAAAGCCTGGATCTCCGCCTAGGTCCACTGACTAGTATTCTTTCCATTTATTTCTTTTAACAAGCTTTCATTCCTATTTCATTGATCCTCCCTGAAAGCTTGGGATGGAGATAGGGCAAGTATAATCATGTTCATTTTCCAGAGAATTTCAAAGGAGTTAAATGACTTTCCCAGATTATCCCATCTAGTCAGTGATGGAGCTAAGATTCAGTCTTAGTGTTCTTCTGTCTTTATTAATACCCATTGCTCTTTCCATGATATCACTTTGCCTTTTTATAGAACCCCATGACAGGGTAGATGTTTATGGCTGGAAGTTTTGTCTTGTACTTCATGGTCAGTTAACTATACCATGTTTCCATCTTCAAGTCCTAAATTAAAAAAGTAAACTATTCAGCCCAAATAGCCAGTTGATCGTGTAGTTTTAAGTACAAAATTAGATTTGTCAATGTCCATCATTTGTTTTTCTCCTTTTTCAGGAGGCAAGGACACCATAACTTTCAGTGATTCTGCTCTTCCAGTCCTACAGAGGTCAAGATCCCCATTGCTGAAATTCATAGATCAGCGAGAAGAAAACAAAACATATACTAAAAATGGTGAGTACACAATGATGTTTATCTTCTCTGAAGTCATCTTGTAGCTCATGGACTGTACCACTCATCTTGGTTCATATATTGTCTTCTTTAACTTACAGGCTTCACGTGTGTAAGTTATTGGGACCAAACAGGATGGGGAGGGAGGTAGATGATACTTTACTGGTCTGCTTCTCTTCTTATTTCTTTGACTGACCCTTCTGTCCCTTCTGCTGCATCCTTTCCCCTTTAAATATTTCGCCAAAGTTCTCGCCTCAACTCTGCTTAGTTTTCTGTCTCAGAAATCACATTTGCTCCTATAACTTTGTTTTTCCTTGACAGGGATACTTCTAAGTCTGTACTTTATTTCTAGTCCCAATCTCTCTCCCAACTTGAAGTCCTTCATTTCTTATCTTTTGGCCATCTCTATCTGGGTATCCAACTTGACCCAACAGACTTAGACTCTTAAATTTCCATTTCTGTCTTTCTCCCCCCGATCCAAATATTCCCTCAGACTTTCTTCTTTTTGTCACCCTACCATTCTCAGTCACTTCCCTATTATAAAGCTCTAATCTAATTGACTGCATCTTACAACTTCTGACCTTCCCGTTTAGATTAATGACATGATTTCTTTCAGCAGAAATGCCCTCCCTGTCCCCTCTTGATGAAATCTTCTCTTCCCTGAATGCCGTTAGTCCTCCACAAAGTCTTCCTTGTTTACCCTCATGAGAAATGATCACTCTCCTAAATTTCTATATCATTTCACTTATATGGCTTTGAATTCCTATGGCCTTGATATTTGTTTATGGTGGCAACAATAATAATAACAACAATAATACAACAATGTTTTAAAGTTTACAAAGAACACTCCTCACAATAGGTAAAATTGAAAGAACAAAATTTTATCGTCCCCATTTTATGGTTGAAGA
This sequence comes from Myrmecobius fasciatus, assembly GCA_023553655.1. Classification (NCBI taxonomy): domain Eukaryota; kingdom Metazoa; phylum Chordata; class Mammalia; order Dasyuromorphia; family Myrmecobiidae; genus Myrmecobius; species Myrmecobius fasciatus. The sequence goes on from JAJPUD010004700.1 coordinate 20,510, forward strand.
AACCGAGTTTCAGTGATTTTTCCGTAGTCTCTCAACTAGTGTGGGAGCCAAGACTTAAACCTAGTTGAGTGGACGCTCACTGCCACATCATACTGCCATCAAATAGTACTTTATATATAACAGGCGTGCAATAAATATTGGATGGATTGCATGGATGGATGGATGGGTGGATGGATGAGTGAATGAATGAAGTAGAAGATCTTCAGGTGTAGAGATTGGATCTTACTTTCTTCTATCTCCCAAAATGCCCACCACAGTAGACCTAATGAATACAGAGTGGACCCTCAATTGAATTAAGTATCTTGAATAGATGGGAAAGGGCCCTGGATTCTCACTGAACCTCCTAATTTTAGACCTCGGAAGTTGTTCCAAGCATTGAGTTTGCGAGGCACAAGATTGAAACGTAAAAGTTTGATTTACTTGGTCATAACAGGACTGAGTTAGTCCATCCCCTTGCACACAGTATTCAATGTGACTGTAAGATTCTGTGTGTGTGTGTGTGTGTGTGTGTGTGTGTGTGTGTGTGTGTGTGTGT
>JAJPUD010004700.1:21054-33616 GCA_023553655.1 Myrmecobius fasciatus
TGTGTGTGTGTGTGTGTGTGTGTGTGTGTGTGTGTGTGTGTGTGTGTATCCTGCACTTCAGGAGGAAGAGCAAGGAAAGCAGGATATTGGGCAAGACATTGAACAGCTATGGTCCCTGGTTTTCTTATCTAGAAAATGAGGGGGTTGGACTAGATGACCTTTAAGGTCTCTTTTAGCCCATTATCTATGAAGCCATTGTGGCTGAGGATTTAGAAGAAAGGTTACTTCATTAGAGACCAGAGGATTTCAGAGGTGGGCTTCAGCAGGGCTCTCATTGTCCCCTGCCTCTCATTCCCAGTTCCCCGAGTATCCTGTGATCCGATCTGAAGATTAGCCTAACTGAGCAGTCCTAAGAGAAGAATTTCCAGACATCTGGAAAAGCAGAAACTAGACTGGATTTCTGTGTCCCTCACCCAGCCCCCCACATCTCATCTCCAAGCTTCTGTATGATCTGGCCTTCTCCCTAGAACACGCTCTCCCCTCCCATCAGCATCACAGATTGCCTTTTTTCAAATCAAACATCAATTCCTCATGCTCTTCCCTCCCCGATAACCTGTTTTTTCCCATATTTTTCATATATATTTATCCTATAAATATTTTCAGTGACTACATCATCTCCCCCAACACATACAGAGCTCCTTTAGAGCAGGGATTATTTCCTTTGATTGTCTCGTACCATTCTTTTGTCTTGTCCTCAGCTAGATCATAGAGCCTGAGACTTAGTAGGTGCTTAATAAGTGCTTATTAATTGATGGATGGATGTCTTTGTCAAGCGGCATCCATCATCCGTGTCAAGAGCTGCCTCCTCTCTTCCCCAGGCAGAGGCTCCAAGACGGAGCCTGGGAAGCTAAAATGGAAAATCTGAGTGTCTGGCGTTATTTGCACAAGGGAGGCTTAAGTAATCATCTGATTCCAAATGAGAGTTTCTAAAGCTCCATCATTAGCCCTCATTGTCCCAGAACCCATCCATTGTGGCCGGTCATGGTAACAAGCACACTGTTCTGTCGGCTTCAGCGGCACTTGTGTGTGTGATTAAATGAGACCAAAAGCAAATTGCGCCCATTTTGTGGGACCGAGTCCAACAAAGACCAGTAAACAAAAGAGGATAACCATCCCTTTCTGGTCACTGGAAAGAATGGGCAATCCAGATCCCAGCATGCTGAGTGCTTCTGCCTCTGGGTTTGTCGGAGCGTGAGCTTTTATTTTTTCCTTTTCAATGGTCGGGTTTCTTTATAGCAATTGATTACATCATCATTAGTCATATTAGCATTATGTATATTATTATTAATAATTATCAATGATAGTAATTCCCTGCATTATTGCTAATAATGCACCGAATGATTACTATTATTAATGGTAATGTGTTTTTCCATTGTTGGCCAGCTTAGAAATTCTCTTTCATGGGACTAGCAACAATTTGTGCTTTTTTCAACAAAAAAGAAAGAAGAAAAATACAGAAGCTTAAGAAGAACCAAGCTTCCAAAGTGAGCGAATCATTGGATTCTGCAAATAAGCCCAGCTGCTTTACTGTATCTCAGTCACTGTAAAATTTCCAGTGTCTTTCCTTTTGTCTTAGCTCAGATCGGGATTTAAAAATACATTTTGATGATTTCTACCACGGCAAAAGAAAGGGTCTCAAATTGTCCTTATGCAAACCTCCCTGCTGTTTATATGTCATTTCTGCCCAGGACTGACCCCTCGTTCTGAAGATATCATTGGGGTCACGAGGTTTTAGAAACCTTCTGCTTGGGCCATGAGGGGGTAATGTGGAAGGTTAGCTTTTTCCTCACAATAGGTTCCGTCTTCATTGGGGCTCCCAACGGGGTCGGGCTGGCTGCTCGTTCCCCAAGAGTGACTTTCTTTTGACCTCCTTTTAGGACTGCGGCACTTCCCTGAAAGAAAAATTGCTCCGCGTGGCGATCTCAAGGGCTTGCCATTTTAAGGAGATTCATCCTACTCAGTAGAGAGGAAAGCGGGTCTGGAAAGATGGCACCAGTGGTACAGCAGGGACCGAAGGGTCTAAGTGTAATTTAGACCACCCTCACTCAGATGTAAATTAAGAAGAGAAGATTAATCTGACACACAGTAAAAACACATTGTAAACGGTTTAGGGGTTAGGCTTTAACTTGTAAGGTTAATTAATTTTTCCAGGGCACTGGGATATACTATTAAGTGTCTTGGAAGAAGTAATTTCAGAAGAGTAATTTCCAGGAGGAGTTTATTCACCTCACGTTAGTGAAAAGTTTAACCTCACAAAGTCCTATAATTTACTCTCTGCAAATGAGGCTGCCCAAGTGATTCCCGAACTCTCTCGATTTTGCCCAAACTCATTATTTTCTTTGGTTTTCTCCAGTATCACTGTGGAAAAACAAGACCAATAACTAAGCAGAGCTCCCCATTTCCCTTCATATCTGACACATATAAAATCATAAGGTGGTTTATAATCAGTGTTCTTTCCCTGTAGACACACACATGCCTATATTCACATGTACACATCCATCTTCCTTTCAAGGAGATCTTATTTCAAGGGTGAACTTCCATTCAAGCCATTTTGGCTCCACTGCCACAGATGGGTTTTTGTAGAACTTAGAGCTCAACCCATCATCCAGGAGCATCACTACCAGAATTTCCATGGAAGCACCTTGGGGTTTTCCTTGGACAGATGACCTAAGTCAGTATGAAACTCTGAATTACAAAAGAGGAAGAGTATCAGGAATAATCTTGACTGTAGGAGCAAGATTTATGGCCCCATTCTTCATTTGTGCACAAAAAGCCTTCTATCCTTAAGTAAGTTTAAATTTACTTTAACCGGTGATTTTAAACGGGTTGAAACCTTTCCTTTTAACTCAGTACAACAAATAACTGCAAAGCTCTCATTGGGGGTACAAAAAGGAAAAAGTGACCTGGTTTTTGCTTTCCTGGGAAAGTGGGGTGGGAGGTTGGTTGATGATGTAGACACAAACATGATCCAAGGGTGAATGTGTTGGAGGAAAAGCAAGGTTCAGGCCAAGTGCCCCTTTAGAAGGCAGCATAGACTTGGACAGTCAAAAGGGACCTCTGGCAACAGCTGGTCCATCTCCTTCATTTTATGGAGTAGCAGACTCATTACTCAGGAAATTAAGTGACTTTCCCAGCATCCATTGCACAGAGAGTAAGTCTCATTGGTTAATCTCATCCCAGGTTTTTGGACTCCAATCCCAGAGCCCCTTTCATGGTAGCATGCTATCTTGAATCTCTTTTTAGCCCTAGCAGAGCTAAAAACAAAATCCCTTATTAGGGGATAACATCTAGCCATATTTTATCAGTATTTTACATTTGTTCTTACTTTCTTTTGTGGTGGTTTGGAATCAATGTGAGCTATAATATTTCTCCATCTATGTAATAACAACACTAATATTAAAGAGTTTGGAGAGGTTGTTAATGTAGAAAACCATTTAGAGTGCTAGGATCATGTAGTAATAGAAGGTAATATTAATACAGTGTTTTTTAAAGGCTTTTCAAGAACTCTGCATTCATTGTCAATGGATAAGCATTTGTTTAGTGCCCACTATATAAAAGTGCAGAGAATGAAATAATCTTTCCTTACAGGGAACTCTCACAATAATCCGATGATTGTATTATAGTTCTTCCTATTTTACAGACAAGAAAACTGAGGCCCAGTTAAATGACTTTTGTATGATCACAAAGCTAGTTTCTGAATCCTCAAGTCTTTCTGAATCCAAGTCTTGTATGCTCTTCACTACTGGGAATTAATCTTAGAGATTATTTAGCCATTCAGCCATAGATTTAGAGGTAGAAGGGGTAATAGCCTCTAATCCCTTCCTCTCATTTTATAGATGAAGGTGATAGATGAGTCTCAGAGGGTAGGGGAGAGATTTGTCCAAAGTCACATAGGTTTTTAGGCAGAGATGTAGGATTAGAACTCAGATTCTTGATTGATGGAGGTTCGAGCCATTGCAGGACACCGTTTTGGCTCATAAGAACACCAATCAGTCAGTCCCAAGGTACCACAAGTAATGACTTATCCCTGCTTGGCCCTGGGATGAAAAGCAACAATCAACTCTGAAGTAAACTGGGGGTCTCCTGTTCAGTGCCAGGTCTAACAAAGAAAAGTAATTTCAGTGTAATGTCATTTTTAAATGTGGCTTTATTAATGTCTTCTGGGTTTTTTGTTTATTTGTCTTGCATTTCAGGCCCATTCCAGTAACTCCTTTTTATAACAAAGGAAAATAAGTGTAATCAACTAGCACAGCAGTGATATCTCACTGCTTGGGCCATATTTCACCCCTGTGATCTATCACTAGCTCACACGCAGGAAGAAAGGACACTTGTTTCATTATTGGCCTTCTTAAACAAGATTGGCCATCGTGTTTAATCATCATTTTCATGTTTTTAGTGTTAGTTTCACTTATATTGCTACATTTCATTCTCCTTACTCTTTGTTTGCTCTTCATACAACTCTTTCAATGTTTCTCTGACTTTATCATGTTCATTATCAGCCATGACGTAGTGATTACAGGACCTGCCTCAGAGTCAGCAAAAGCTGAGTTCTGGTGTTGCTTCTAACACATTCTGAACACTTTGGATTTATGCCCTGCCTCTCTTAGCCTAGATGGATAGAAGAAATTGCCTTACCTGGGAATTATCTGTATTTATGAAATCACTTCCTGTCTCCATCCAATCCCCATCCCCATCATTTCTTATGGAGCAAGGATATTCTATTAAATTCATATGTTGTCATTTATTCAACCATTTTCCAATTGATGAATATCTGCTGTGTTTCTAGGGTTTTTTGCTGTAGTCTATTTAAAGAAATATTTATTACATCAAGGTATATCAAAATTTAAAAAAATACGGCATTTAATCTTGAAGTGCTCTCTGTCTAGTGGAAAGCCTTTTTTTTTCAGTGGAGGGTGGGACTTAGGAGAAGGAGGCTTCTGGGTTAGAAAGACTATTAGATGCGTATTTAGGTTACTATAATAGAAAAGGATTAAAGATATAGGAATGACCAAACACGGTGACATGAGAGATTTAAGAAGAGAGAGGCTATCCCAATGGCTGGGAATTCATGGAAATTTAGATAGCTTAATGCCATGAGAAAAGTTCTGAATTTAGACTCATAGGGGTAATACATTTAGAGTTAGAAAGTACACAAGAGACCATCTAACCTCATTTTACAGAAAGGGAAACTGAGACCCAGGGATGCTAATCACCATCCCTCAGAAAATCATAGGACCATAGATCTAAAATCAGAAGGAGGCCATCGATGGATGCCAGGGCTTGTATTTTATAAATTTTTTTATAATTATAATGATTATATTATCATTATGAAATTATTAAATATAAATACAAATAATTATAATATATGTTATATATTATAATTACATGTTATATATAATTACATAATATATAATTAATAATAAATAAATAATAATTATAATATTAGTTACAATAATAAATTATAAATATTTTATAAATGAGAAAAGTGAGGCACTGGTTAAGTGACATGATAAAGGTCTCACATCTGGGGATGGGATTCAAAGCCAAGTCTTCTGTTTCTGGGACCAGTGCCTCTCTACTCTACTGGGTCACTTTACAAGTCACTATGAAACTGGACCCCACAAGCCAGGTTTTCTGACTCCAAATCCTCCATTCCTCTTGCCCTTATCCTACACCCTACACCCTATAATGTGCACTTCTAACCTGAATATCCAAGACATGGATTCAAATCTTGGCTCAGCTGTTTAATACATAAATAACTTTGGGGAATGCACATCCCTTTGGGGGGTGGATTAGTTGATCTCCTTCCAGCTCTACAAGATGACTGAATATAAGCTCGGTGGGACTTTTGTGTGTCTGCCTCATTTTACAGACCAAAAAACTGGAACCCCAAGCAGTAAGAAAAGCTTCCAAGAGTTGCCAGGATCCTATGATCTTGGAGTTAGAATTGAGCTCCCGTTTTTCAGGCCAAAAACCAGAAAAGGAAAGGACTTGCCTATCATCTCTCCTCCCGCTGCTTAGTGGTTGAAGGAAATCCCAAGTCTCCTTGACCATTGTTGCCTCCAGGATCCTTTCCAGGATTCCATTGCTCTTGGATTCAGCTGTTTGAGAATTAGCCCTTCTCATTAGGTTAGGCCAAAACCTTTGTCCTGAATTTCGAAATTTGATGGGGACGAGTGGGAAACCTGGAGTTAACTTAAAACCCTGAATAGGGTGATGGGCAGAAGCATAAATGTTTCCTTTCCTCTATTAATAACTCCGGATCTCTAATCACTGAAGCATTTTCTTTTCCCCCATTGAATGTCAGTCTTCCCTTTAGCTTCCATGCCCTCACATCCCAGTTTTCCCTTTTCAAAGGTCCTATGACAGGAGAGACTAGTTGTTTTTTGTTTTTTTGTTTTTTAATCACAGACACGACACAAATCTAAAAGCGTGTGTGTGGGGAAATAAAAATGTATTTCCTTGCAGCAGTTTGATGCTGTCCTACTTCTGTTTTCAGGGGAGCAGAAGCAAAGAGATGAAAGTTCTCCTGTTCCTGTGGCACTGACAGCTCCCGAGGAGGCTGCAGCCCAGCTCTCTGACAATTCCCCAGCCAAGCCCAACTATGGGAACCAACGCAAGCACTTTCATCCCTCATTACCCCAGTTACCTTCTGAGGAAGAAGAAATAAACAGGCTTGGAAGGGAAATAATTAAACTGACAGAGGAACAGGCAGCTGAGGAACTGGAAGGGACCAGAAAAGGGAGTCCCCAAGAGGATGTGAGGAAAGGGACGGACCCGTCCCAGATCAGAGGGATGGCCAAGGTAGAGTCTCCTTTGTCTAGCCCTGATCCCTTTGGTTCCAGTGAGTCCTTGGGTTTAGGGAAGGAGCGAGTCACCGAAGGCTGTGACCTGGAAGAGGAGAAAGGTGTCCCCGAGGGGAGCTGCTCAGGCATTGTGAAGACATGAAGGATAAAGGGATTGGAAACCGTAACACACGGAAGGCGCTGGGAACGGCGAGAATTAAGCCACAGAACAACACATCCGAATTCACTCTCTCCTCAAACGCTCCCGGGTCTGGGACTCAGAAAGCCCTGGGATCCTGTTGCAAATTGTAGGTATTTCGGTGACAGTGGCGTCTGATTTATTCAATGCGGGTCCTCAATCTTCTCACCGTCATCTCTTACTACTGAAGATGTACTGCTGCTGAAAATAGTGCGTGCCATATGGCTGGTTTTCCCCATCCGTCTTCGTGTCGGCATTTGTTTTATTAGAGATAAGATGTTTTTCTATTAACGTTTAATGTTGTCGATCAAAATTATGGGAAGAGCTTGAAACTGATGGGCTTTTTAATCAGGTCCCCGGTATTTGTAATGATTAAGGCTGTTGGGAAGAGAGACATAATGGAGCATAATGGGTCCGAAGGGCCCACCGAGACACTTTGTCATGTCAGGGCCTCGTTGGGTCTCCTCCACACGGATGCTGTTGGCTCGGCGCCCGTGGCGACGTGTCGCAGCCGGGAACGGTGGGTGGAGAGGGGCTCCGGCGGGCTGAAAGGGCTCATTCTCCCTTCCAAATCCATAGCCCTCCTTTGGGTGCTCGTGCGGCTGGTAAATAAGCGTGCTTGCTTAGGGTTGGTGCATTTATAGTCCCAGGAGGGAAGCAGGAATACAGGGAAGTGAAGTCCAAGGGAGAGCCAGGGGAAAGGATTCTCACCTTTCGGACTTCTCCATCTCGTGCTTTTTGCTTTGTTGGGAGAAAAACAAGCAAGAAACACATCACTTCACTTTTCCTTATCTGCAAAATGGCGGGCCGTGACTGCCAAAGTTCCTTCAGTTCTAACTCTGTGAAGGCGGGATTTTCCTTAGGAGCCAGAGCTTGAACCCTGGGAGGAAGAGACGCGTCTCCAGGATGAAGTCCAGGCTCTCTAGGAAGGCCCAGGATGGGAAGGGATAGCATCTGCTTAGGACGGAATGGACCAGGAGTCAGGCCCCATGTGAAACAGCGGATTCCCCATGGCTCAAGGCCAGCTCGTTTCCCCCAGGAAGCTGAAAGTTCATCCCCCAAGAAGCTGAAAGTTCATCCCCCAAGAACCTTTTCAGAGTGTAGATGAGCAAGAGGTGCTCCTTCAGTGGTTATGTTTTTGTAAAACCTTCCTCCTGACCGTCCTAAAAAGGATGGGCAGATTGTTTGTGATTCTGCCACAAAACCCATAGTTATGTGGTTGAGGTGGTCTCTGCCTTTGCAGGGACAAAGGGGGCTGACTCAGGCCCAAGTCCAAGGCCTAGACATGGGCACGTCACAGTGCCATCCGTTATTCTCAGATCTATGGGGAGATTGGTACCATACCAGACTTAAAGCCCCTTAGTGCTTATTCCTCACCTCGCCACTCTTATGAGCAGTGACAGGAGACAGGGTTAATTTCTAGGCCGTTTGGTGTTTCCCATGAGAAGCTGGATTTGTTTGGCTTTTTTTTTGGGGGGGTCCTAATTTTTCAGTAAAAAGACACCAGCCAAGTGAGGGTGTAAAATGTAATTAGAGTCTGCTCAGTGATTCCCTGCCTTCAATCCGCCAGCTCCAGGGGTTACTGATCCCAGCCGGGCCAAGGCTCAGGCAATCCTGCCACTGGAGGGGAGAGCTATCCCACACCCCCACCGGCCTTCTGCCTCACCCACTGGGCCCCCTCCATACATCTTCCCAGGGAGGGAATTTGCCTCTGCAGCTGCAAAGCCTGCATGGGCCGGCAGCCACAGAGGTAATTTTCCTGCTGGACCCGGCCTTAACTGCCTGCAAATGTTCAGCTCTCCCAAGAAGCACTTTAAAGACATAAAGGAAAGCAGAGCCAAATTTAATAAAATAATAATAAAAAGACAAATCTCTCCTAGCCCAAGCTCCAGTTTTGACACAGTCTGCCAGGTGCACATCTTTACAGTCCATTTATAAACTCCTGGAAAATAGAGTTTATAATCTACTCCAGCACATTGCGCCACAGTCAGGGAAGCCGAGAGGAATCCCAAGTGGGAGAAGCCCCCACTGGTGAACAGGCTCAAGAAGGCTGTGGGGGTGCCATTGACCTTGGCAGCATGGTGCCGTGGGGTGAATCACCATGGTAATATTAGTACCCATCTCCCCCCCACACCTTGTTTTTCTTGTTCCTAGACAGTAAAGGAGAAGGTTCAGATTGTCTCCAATTGAGCGTTTTAGGCACTTTGAAATCTTGTTCTAAGACTACTCCACGCTGCTCTGTTGGATCCAGCCTATGTAACACTTTTGGCTGAAAATCTAAAATATTGCAAGTTTCCTGGTTATTGATGCTTTTTGGATTTTTTAAGACAATTGTCACTGCTTGGTCTCACACCCAACTGCATTCTGACCCACTTTTGTCAGGAAGATTGCCCTGGCTATGGGGGGAGGAAGATGGCCCTGGCCATGGAGGGGGAGGAAAATGGCCCTGGCCTTGGGGGGGAGGAAGATCTCCCTGGCCATGGGGGGGAGGAAGATCCCCTTGGCCATGGGGGGTGGGGAGGAAGATGGCCCTGGCCAGGTGGGGATTGCTTCCTGGTTTTCCATACCTTCTGGGCAGAATGTAGGACAGGGCATGCATGGAGACATGCAACTGAAATTGCCACTTCTCCTGGTAAAAAATGCCCGGGACCTGGCAACATGTGAGCACTGATTCTACAATTTGTGGTTCTTTAATGAAGACCTGAGAAAATCCATTCTTTCCTTTAAAAAAAGGAGGAAGGGGATTTCTCACCCTCCTGAGACCCCTTCCCACACCATCCTTCTCTCCCCACCAAACCCTTCCCTGCCTCTAGCAAGTATTCCCTGGGGCTTTCTCTAGCCAGGAGGCACCCAGTGGCACTCAGCTGAGTCCCAGGCAGATAGTTTTGGATACCTTTTCCCAGAGCTAGCCTTAGGCAAGATCGTGAAGGAGTGACTTTTTTTTTCTCCTGCTCTCCCCTGCTCCCACTTTCCAAAGTCCTTGGGGAAAAAAAATCCCATAGCAATCATTTACACTTTAGCATGAATATAATGCACAGTGCTCCCTAAAAGGGAAAGCTTTGTCCCTTATTCAGAACATCTCAAGTATCATTAAGGAAGTAGAATTGATGTTTGTGGGGGGGGGGGGGGAAGACAGTCATTTTCTTCCCCTTAGCAGTCCAAAGCTTGCTCTCTTAACTCAGTGGAGCTCTCCAACAAGCTTTATTTTCTCCCTGAGATTTTGAATTTTGGACTCTCTTTTTCTGATGTCTCTTGCAATATTTGGTAACCCTTAAAGTGCTCTCTGACTATCTATAACTACCACCATCATCATCTTCATTCTCTCCTTGAAGACATAAAGCTGAATCATACGTTTGGCCATTTTATTGCTCTACCTTATATTAGTGGTGAGGGTGGGGACTAGACCTTCCTTCCAGAAAGGTAGCTGGTTGGGCAGGATTTCTTTCTGCTTTGCTTTGGAGCCCTGCTGAGTCAGCTTTTCCTACCTTCTTTTTCACTCTGGAAGATGAAACGACCCCGATAGGAGAGCTCAGTGGGCAGCCCAAAGGCGAAGGCGACATTTTGAGAGTCCCCAAACTCACCACACTTTGAAATCCATGCAAATTTCCAGGTGCTTTTCCTTCCTGCCACCGTTAGAAAGCAAGAAATTGCTGGAGAAAGACAATCCCAAAGATCAGAGGGAGAGATTTGGGAGACCAGGGGTGAATCTAATTAGAAATAAGAAAGAAGGGGGAAAAAATGAGAAGGTCCCTTCTCTCAATGGTACAGCTGATCCAAAAAAAAATAGAACAGACTCTTAGGACAGCATGAAGGCAATTTAAAATGATAGATTTCGATTGCTGCCTTATTTTTCTTATCACTCCTTTTCCTAAATGAGGGTTTTTGGATGCACAGGGCAGTTTGCAGAATACTGAAAAGTTGGACTTGCTCTAGTCTGTCTGAATGCAGGGGATCTTCCCAGAGACCAAGGATAATCTATTCAATTGGAAACAATTTTTTTTAAAGGCTGCTGTTTTGTTTTATTTAAAGAAAAGAAGTTCTATTTATTTGCAGACTTCGCTTTATTGGATTCTCTAATCACCATGCATCATAACTCTATTTTTTGTTACCTGGAATAAAAATGGGCTAATTTTCCTGGGATGGATGATTAATTGTCTTGCTTCCGTGCGTCATTCTTCCTCTCCACCCTCACCACAGACTGAGCATTACTTCCAGCATATTGGAGCAATTTATCAGTTGCAATCTGTCACCTAGAATTATTTGATCATAGGGTAGGTGGGAAAAAGATGGAGAATCTAAAGATTTTATGCATTCAGTTGAACTGCTTCAGATCTCAAATCAGCCGCTTTCTTTGCCCAAGTCTTTTTCCTCCTCTGCAATTGACCAAACCCGAGCTGATTTTCTATTTCTTCTGCACTTCTGTGTGTGTGTGTATATATATATATGTGTGTGTGTATAAACATATATATATATATACACATACACACACACACACACACACACACACACACATATATGCTGAAAAGCCACACTAGGAAAAATTCCCTGCAATTCAGAGAAGAGCTTATTGGAAACAGCTAAAGATAGCTTTTCTAATTCTTGTCTGCATTGTGTTTCAACTGTGCAAACTCCAACATTATTCTCACTTTACCAGCTGTGTCTAGGTAGAGTTGTTCCATCAAATGCTTCTCATTTTACGAAAAAAGAAATCAAAACAAGGGTGTGTTTTAAGTCCCAGTGACAAATGCAAATCCTGGGAGTCAAATGGGTAAACTGATCAGAGAACTGGCTCTAAAGCCAGAACGCCTAATATCCCGAGATGAACAGAATGGGTCTGGGAGAAGAGCGAGAAAGTGCAGCTTCTCCAGGCCAAATGGCATCAGATGGGCCGGCCGAGGCACAGGCGCTGTCCGTAGCTTAGTACGGCCGCCTGCCCCGCCTGCCCTCCCATACATATGTGCCCATGTATATAATATATGTAATATATGTGTGAACAAGCCTTTTGTATATAATATATACAATAATATGCAATAACAAGCCCATGTATGTAATATATAATATATAATATATGTGTATGAACAAGCCTTTTTCAACCCCTGTACATACGTGCCCATGTAGATAATATATATCTATAATATATGTGTGTGTGAACAAGCCTTTTCTGTAGCTTAGACCAGCTGCCTGCCCACCTTCCCTCCCATATATATGTGCTCATGTATATTATATATATGTATATATATGATATATGTGTGTACAAGCCTTTGCTTAGTACAGCTGCCTGCCCACCTTCCTCCCCCCATACCTATGTGCCCATGTATAGAATATATATATAATATATAATAATATATGTATTATATATATATTATATATATATTTTATATATTTATATATAAAAATGATAAAATATAAGTATATATATGTATATATTTATATATATAATTATAATATATATATAATTAAAAATATAAATATAATATAATATAATAAAAAAAATATATAATATAATAAATATATATATAATATAATGATATATATAATATAATATAATATAATATAATATAATATAATATAATATAAT
>JAJPUD010004700.1:33626-75679 GCA_023553655.1 Myrmecobius fasciatus
TAATATAATATAATATAATATAATATAATATAATATAATATAATATATATAATATAATATGATAATATGATAATATAATATAATATATATATATATTATATATATATATAATATGTGTGTGTGAACAAGCCTTTTCTGTTGCTTAGTCCAGCTCCCTGCCCACCTTCTCCCCCCATACATATGTTCACATGTATATAATATACATTATGTATGTGTACAAACCTTTTTCTCCCCCCTACATATGTGCCCATATATGTGTGTGTACATACAAGCATTTTTTTGAGCACACACACACTTGACCTGGGACAGAAAGACCCAAATTCAAATCCAACCTCGGACACTTCCAGGCACATCACTAAATGTGTGTTTCCCTCAGTTTCCCCAGTTGTAGCTTGAGGAGAACAACAGCACCTCCCTTGCTGTAGTTGAAGATGAAATGAGCTAATATTTGTAAAAAGCACTTAGCATGTGTCTGGCATATAATAGGTGCTTTATAAAATGCTTATCCCTCCCCCTTCTTCTGCCCATGTACTTCCAGGGTGTCCCAGAAGTCAGGATTGGGAGACCCCCACAGAGATCTAACTGTGGCCTCTCACACCGGGCTTGGAGGACCCAAGTTCAAACGCAGCTTGGGTCACCGACTGAGTGCTTTCTAACTCCCCTTGGTCTCATTTCCTTGTCCAGCAATCCCAGTAGCACCTAGCTGCCGAGCTCAACATCAGGATAAACCAGAACCGGATTTGCTAACTCTTAAAGTGCTCTCTGAACGCCCCCCATCGTCGTCCCCTCTGGGACTAAAGAAAGATGTTGAAGCCCCAAAGCTGCACTGATGGCAGGAAAAGAGAAGGGATGACTGGGAAAATGGGGTTCTACTTAGTGTTGCTCTTGTGGGCGGGGGGACCGGCCATCCATCCTTGGCATCCCTGCCCTAACGGGCATCTGGTTTTTCTCTCAGTCTAACACGGGCCATAGATGGACCACAGACAGTCGGGTCCAGTTCAAACCGGTGGAAGTTGGCTGATGGGAGGAAACTCACTTCATGGCAAAGGTCCTTCCTCTTCCATGGTCGTTTGGGTTCAATGAACCATTTTTAAATAACAAGTTGAGCTCAAGTCAGAGGTAAAAATAGCCACTGGCTGTTGGCTGGGGTTCGTACCAGAGCTCGGACCAGAGCGCCATGAAGCCGAGCCGTGAGGGACGGCCTGAGAAACGTCCCTGCTCGAGGCGAATGGTCATTATCGGGCTCTCTGTTTGTTAAAGGCAAAGGATGCTGGCAGGATGACCGTTGGAAGAGTGGAAACCGCCCTGTAAAGGAGCCGAGGGCAAATCGGTGCCCACTTGGGTCTCACGTTTCTTACATTGTGGTTATTTCAGCATCACTGGAGAGGCAACATTGTCTTGTGAATAATCACTGACATCGTAGCTCATCTCCAAGCCCCCCTTCTTTATTTCTGGGGCGTCCCATAGAACTTTCTTGCCCCCTCTGGCTGGTGGCTTCCCCTGTGACCCTGAACCAACACCTCACTGTGCTTCCACTTAGCCATCTGTGAAATGGGCCAGACTTGGCAACTGATCTACCGGGACCAGGAAATGGGATTGATTTATTTTTGCAGCAATTGGGGCTGAGTGAGTGCCCAAGGTCACACGGCTAGTTAGTGTCTGAGACCAGATTTGAACTCATGAAGGTGTTTAAGGGTCAGTGCCCTATCCACAGCACTGCCCCGGATGTTAGATTTAGAACTGGCAAAGACCTGAGGTCATCCCATCCAACCCCCTCCTTTTACAAATGAGAAAAAAATAGAAATAAAAGACTTGCCCCACATTATAAGGGGCAGAGCCGGGATTCGTCCCCAAGTCCCCTGCCTCAGCGGCTGAACCTGGAGGCAGGAGCCTCCTCTCCACAAGCTCAAATCCGGCCTCAGACACTTCCTAGCTGTCACTCTACCCTTTTTACCTCAGTTTCCTCATCTGTAAAATGAGCTGGAGAAGAAAATGACCAACCACTCCATTACCTTTGCCAAGAGAACCTCATATGGGGTCATGGAGAGTCAGAGATGACTAAACTCTGCCTCCAGACCCCGTGCCCATTTCCCATGAGCTCTCGGGGCATCCCCCTCCCACTTATTCCCTCCTCTATTCTCATTGCTTTCTCCGGCTTTTCACTGTGCCATGACACAATAAATCCACTCAAGTTTCTGAAAGTAAGGGGGGATTATGTGGGGAGCACTATCTTCCTGAGGATTGATCATCATCCAGGGAAAGTGCTGGCGGGGGGTGACCTCAGAACCCCCCCACCCCACCCCAAAGCCGGGAGCTGTGCTGCGGTGAAGCTGCTTTATTGCATGACACACAGAATGTGGAATTTCCCCCAGAGCCCGCTGGGCAGTGCAGCCAGAGCCCGGGCCCCGTGCCAGCTTCCCGGCAGCCGGGGACGTGTGCCCGGGGAGATCAGCCGGCCCGGGACGTGGGATGCCCGGATCTGCTCTTCAGGAGGCCTTGCACTCGCTTGCCCGCCTCTTCTTCGTCCGGGCGGCATTGTCCGAGGCCTTCTTGTTCCAGAGCTCCGGCCCGCAGATGCCAATGACGCAGCAGGCCAGGCGCTTCCCGGCGTTGCCGTGCTCCAGGCTGCCTTTGTTGCTGCCTTTGCCAAGGTCATCCCCCTGCTCGTGAACCACGATGGCCCTGCCCAGGACGGAGTAGGGCCCAAAGAGAGAAGCCAAAACGTCGAACCGGAACTTCCTGATCCTGCCGTCCTTCACGGGGAAGTTCCCAAAGTCCCCCGGGTGGAGGGGGTGGGCTACCTCGTGGGGGTTATAATGGCCGGAGGTCGCGTCGCAGCCGTTGCCCAGGTCCCCAAACTTGTGGATGTGGATGGCTCTGTCAGAGGTATTCCCGGGATCCTCTGGAAACCCTTCCAAATCAAAGAAGACGTCCATCTTCCCATCCGGGTAGAGCTGTTTAAACAGCACCTGCCCCGTGACTTGGGGTTTATTAGCCTCCAGAGTAGACGAAGGCTTTACCTGGCAGGTGGCGTAGACGGTGTGCTCCTCGTGGTGGCTGGAGGTGACCGGTTTCGGATAAATGAGCCTGTTCCAGAGGTCGCTGATTTTGTTCTGGATGTCACTGAGCTGCTCTGCCCTCTTCGAGCTGGACTCCTCCCAGTCGAGCTCCATGGCGGCCCGGGGCACACAGGTGGCCAGGAAGATGGCGGCACCGAGGGCCCAAAGCTCCATGAGGATGGCTGGATGGCCTGCAAGGGAGACCCCAATACAGAACTGTAAGGGAGATGTGCAGCCATGTGCAGGGGGAAGAACCAGGAAATGTCAGGCCCGAAGGAACCTCTGAGATTATCTAGTCTAATGTGAAAAATGCCGGCTCCTTTGTCTGGTGCCCCAGTATTCCTCCCCTAGCCACCTCCCACCAGGTCTGGCCAACCTGGTCTCCTCGATGCCCATGCAGGACATGCTCTCTCTCACACATCAGGGCTTCTCCTAATCTCTCTCCTCATCTCCACTGCCTAGAACCTCATCCTTGGCGCTACATCCCACAAAGGACGTCCGGGGATTCCCCATTTGTTAGTATTTTGCCTCGATTGTGTTTATTTCCAATATATCTTACGCTTCTCTTTATTCACGTTATTTCCCCCCCCTCTCCATTCCTGCCTCTGTTTACCTCCCAAGTAAAATGTGAAGGCAGAAACAGCATCTTTTGTAACCTCAAGACCCAACGCAGAGGAAATCTTCACTAAATTATCTTTGCATTGAATCGGCTGCTTGCCCCCAAACCAGTTGAATCGAGGAGCCCCTGCACCTTGGGGTTTGGTTTTCCCCTTTGGGATATAGATCAGGCTGAGTGTTCCCCCCTTTACCAGACTTGAAGACTGGACCCAAGACTTGGACACAAGAGCTTCCCATGGGGGTGAGGGGTTGGGGGGAGGACTTCAGCAAATGATGACTGTTGATCATGAGGAGCAAGACTGGAAACTGTCCAATTCCTCCCCTTGTCGGTCTCCTCACAGTGTGACAGCCCAATTTCTAACAGTCCCTTACTAGGAACTCTCAAGTAGGCCATTATTAATGGTGCACAATTGTTCTTTTAAAAAGAAATGAAATATTCTCTGAATCTTGGGATCAAAGTCAAAAGCACTTCCCTTTCATCCCTTTACTTCTCCTCTCCCACCAGCCCTTGCAAGGCTCAATAGACAGAGGGAGGGATTTGGAAGGTTGTGTGGTCCAACCCTCTCATTTTATTGACAGGAAAGCTGAGGCCCAGAAAAAGTGACAGAGCTAGGATTATAACCCAATTTCCCGGACTCCAGAGCCAGTTGGCTCTTCCATTGAACTTTGCTGCCTCCCCACTCTCCCTTTCCCAATATTCAAAAATGAGACAGCAATTATCTTACATCAACCTCGTTTCTTAGTGTTTCAAAAAGCTGCCTCCTTCCCATATTCCTCCCCAGCACAGATCCCTCTTCCTAAATCCATCCAAGGAAAGAAATCATCCTTCACTTACTGTTCTTCTTTGGGGTTCCTTGTCTCCTTTTAGGGCCCAGTGTTCCCACAAAGCACTGAAAAGTGAGCCACAACTCTGGGTCTGGGATCAGGCTGAGGTTCCCAGGGCTCAGAAAAGCTGTTTATAAAAGTTCAGCAATGGCCAGCCCAGGGGAGTGGTCAGGAGGCAAAGCAGGGAAAATATGTTTGGGCCAATTTCAGGAAGGGCAGGCAATTCCCATCTGTCCCTGGCTGGTTTCCATTTTATTGGGCCCCTGTGCTCCCTCCCAAACTGCAACCCCACCCGCTCCCCCAGCTTAAGACTAAGTGCCTGTTTACCAAAAAGCTTCCTTTTCTGGCCTATAGATTGGGACATTCACCCCCCTGGAGGCTCACTCCCCCTGCAAAGGAAGAAAAAAAATAACCAGAAGTGAAGTGTCCTGCCCTAGAAGTAGACAATGGTGTCTTTATTGGGAAGCCTTTTCCTTCCCACTAGATCCTTCAGCAGCTTCCTAATGTGGAAGTGGGTTCTACAGGTGACATTTTCTGAGATCACTTTAGGCAGGTCATAACAAAAGCTTTAGCAGGGATACAGGGCAGGGGTGCTACTCTGAACCCCTTTTTTCTAACTTATTCCCATCCTTTTTCCATCACAGGATTACAGGATTTTGAGCTGAAAATAACCTGCAGTGTAAATCTTCCACATTATAGTTGAGAAAACAGGAACTGAGTGCAATGAATTGTGCAAGGTCACACACATAATAGCTAGCAGTGTTAGGATTTGAGCCCAGGTTCATTGACTCTCAAACTCTTGTTTTGTTTTCTTTTGTTTGTTTTTTTTTTTCTACTGCACAGATTCCCACATAAAAGACTTTTCCTTTCCTCTTCTGGAGTGTTGGTTTGAGGATCAGCTCTGTTTGGATAATCACCCATATTGTTTGAATTGCTATTTTTTTGATGTTTCTGATCTATAATTGCTGATTTTAAGGATATCTCAGCTGGGACTGGGCACTCCTTTACCATTTCTGTCCGATTTCCCATGGTTATGTGGAAATGAATAAAAGAGGCAGTTACATGGAGGATTTAAATTTCACTAACACTTTATGGTTACTGACTTCCTTCTTTACAACCTTTTGATGTTGATGAACTATTATTCCTCCACTTTACACATGAGAAAACTGAGAGGAATTAGAACAAAGACAGGATGCCTAAAATCATATTCTTCAGATAGCTTAGAAAACTATTGTAGAAATAGAAGTAGAAAAAATTGTAGAACCAGAAAAACCATAGGGAAATGATTTAGTCCAACCATATTGTCTAACTATAATATATATATATATACACACCCACACACCATATATATACATATACATATATATATACACATACCACATATATACATATATACACATATATACCATATATACTATACATAGATACACACATATACATATACATACATATATGCATGTGTGTATATACATATACACACATATATATGTATGTATATATATATATGTATATGTATAGTATATGTTGTTAACTGTGTATCTTTACTGAATAGTTTAGGTCCTGGATCCTATCTGCGACCATGGTCAACTCATTTAACTTTCTTAGCTGTGTGTTCCTCACCTGTAAAAGGTGAGAAGGTTGGACTAGATTACACTTGAGATCTCAATCAATGATCCTGTATTCCTATGGGTCCTTTCTCCCAACACCTCCTGCTGTCCACAGAATTTGTGGAACTGTAGTCCTTAGTACAAGATATTAATCCTCAGCCCAAGAGATGGGTTTCGTGTCAATGGCACCGATGGAACAATCATCCTTTATAAGTTTGAAGCATCATCTTTACGATAACATCAGGAAAGGTTCTGCCAATGTTTATGAAATGAATCCGGAGGGACTTTCTTGCCCCTTGATTGAGAGAACCTTTTGGCCATCACAGAATTGCACAAAAAAATTTTACTGGCCAACCAATGTCAGGCAGCAATGAGACATCTGAGGGTGGGAATGAGAGCATATTATCCTGGAAAATCCTTTGGATTTCCCGAGCAAAGCAAGAAAAACACATATATTAGGGAAACCAGATCTAGAAATAGTGTGTCCCAACAGTCTTAGTGTGATTTTAATAGCGTTAAACTGCTCTAAAACTTTTGGGACACCCTGTATAACTTCAAATCTCCTACCTAATTTCTCTCCCTTCTATATATGTTGTATAGATTTAGGCAGAGTCTACATACATGAGAGTTTCCCTTATAAGAACAAAAAGGTTCAAGAGGATAATCAAATAGCAGATGATGTCAGAAGCTTCATGGGTCAGCTGCACTTGGTTGATCATGGGAGAATAATAGAAGAAAGGAGGATGCAAAAGCAATTGCAGTGTGGTGACCTGAAGGAAGACAGTCACATACCAGGTGTGTTTCCTTCAGAAACATGCTCGAGTCAGGTTCTTCTCTGATTCCCATTTTTCAGTCTGATTCTTTTTCTCAATCGCATGTGAAAATGATAGAACCCTTCCTCCTCCCAAGAGTATGGAGTAGTAACAAAGGACTGAATTTGGGATTCAATCCAGTTCTTTTTTCTAGAGATATTCACTCCAAAATCAGATCAACAGGTCTCTAGACAGCATGATTCTAGAAGAAAGAACATCAAATTGTTTGTCAGTCACATCCGATCCTAACCTGGCCTTGATATTCATTAGCTATGTGACCACTAGTAAATCTGTTGACTTCTCTGGGCCTTGGGGTTAATGTAGGTGAGCTTTACAGTTCTAGTATTAAAGAAATAAATGCCACTGACTACGGTCACAGCTTCAGTCTGAAAACCCTTTGCCGACTCTCAGAGATTTCACAGTTTGGAGAAAATCCCACTTCCAAGTTCCAATGCTGGCCATTCTTTCCCTTACCTAATGTGACCAGAAAATGTGGCTCCAGAAATATCTGCAATGGAGGTGCACGAGAGGAAGGAGAGTAGAATATGGAAAGCGGTCTCTGAAATGGAGGAGGATGCTTGCTTGCAGTTTCTGCTCCTGGCCTTTGATTCAGATGATGTGCAAATGGGAAAGGCGTCAAAGAGACATCATCAACATGGCTACTTAGCAAAATGGAAGTGGGCCAAAGAGGAGAACAGAATGGATCCAACAACCACTTGACTAGCTCCATGGCTCAAACCCTACTCTTCCTTGCCAATGTCCATGCGGAGGGCCCCAGATAGACTATTTGATCGGAGGCAATCCCAGAAAGCTGCATGCACTTATTAGCCCTCCAACGTTATCTAGTTTCCCCTTTGCCTGAGCCCTTCTCTGTAAAGTAGGGATAATAATCATAAAATAAAATAACATGGACAATGATAATTTACATAGAGACAGCACTTTGTAATTTATGGAATATTTCACATATATATTGTCATATTTGTTCTTCATCATAACCCTTTGGATTAGGAGATATATTTCTTAAGTCCATCTCAGAGAAGGGGAAAGAGACTCAAGTAAGGCGTGATCATTGTCACCCACCAAGTAAATGGCCAAAGAAGACCTAAAAGAACTAGAATTCAAATCTATTTTCTCAAACTGGGTTCTTTGGTAAAGTGGGAACAATAAAAGGTTCTAGCTTTCAGAGCTGTTGGGAGAATAAACATATCAATAAAAGATTTCACAAACCTCAAGGTACTTCTTAAATGCTAACTGTTAATTATCGTTATTGTTGTTGCTCTTGTTCTTGTTGACATTGGGGAGCATCTATAGACATTCTATCATTTTCACAAGTTCTGCTAAGTTAACAACATAAAGAAGATGCTTTTTGATTGTCTGTGGAGCCATTCAGATAGGCCGGTAAGCATCTACCATGGCCTCATTTGTCTCATTTGTGCTTAGAGGAGCTTGGTCACTCTTGCTCACAGCACCTAGTGGGAGACCACGGGAAAGGCCTTAGAGGGTTTCCTCCCCTTTGATGTCATATGGCCAGGTGAATGGGTCTTGGGCCTTGGGATTTATGCTTATTCTTTTCCATTCTAGGTGAAGGGAGCTAAGTTTCCAACTTTGGGAATTTTGAAAAGTCTACGATATGAAATCATATCTCCATATTTCAGAGACTGGGTTTTAGAACTGGTGTGTTACATGGATACCTCAAAGAACAAGGAGTGATCTGTGGGATTAACCTTCAGGGCTCCAGTCCAGCTGAAGATTATCCAAGACTTGGGGCAGCTAGGTGGTGCAGTAGATAGAGCACCAGCCCTGAAGTCGGGAGGACCTGCATTCAAATCTGGTCTCAGACACTTAACACTTCCTAGCTGTATGACCCTGGGTAAGTCATTTAACCCCAATTGCCTCAGCAAAAAAAAAATTATCCAAGACCTCATCCAATAGTTATACCACATATGGACATGAATTTTATGGAACTGATGCTTTGTAGGAACCCACATGAAGCTAGTCTGCCCCATCCTAAGTCTAAGGGGGTATATAGGAGAATATAAATGGAACATATTTTTGTTTCCTACCTCTCTGAAGTAAATATTCCTTGGTGAAAGCTACTAGATGTTATGTAGTTAAATGGAACTGGAGTGTTCACCATGGGTCCCTCAGCACAGCTCTTAGGGG
This sequence comes from Myrmecobius fasciatus, assembly GCA_023553655.1. Taxonomy (NCBI): domain Eukaryota; kingdom Metazoa; phylum Chordata; class Mammalia; order Dasyuromorphia; family Myrmecobiidae; genus Myrmecobius; species Myrmecobius fasciatus. The sequence goes on from JAJPUD010004700.1 coordinate 42,711, forward strand.
CTCAGTCTGTTAGGGATATCCCAATCTCTCAGGTATACCGAGACCACAAGGCAACCTTTCTGGAACATAATACAAAGAAAGAGAATAGACTGTCTCCTTTGGGATGGAATAAAACTTTAAGGCAATCAGAAAGTTAACAGCCACAGTGCTGACCTGGCAGGCTCAAGGCAGACCTAAAGTTCACCCCCTTTCCCTGCAGGATAATCTGCACAGAATGCTGTGTCATTTGCTGCTGCTCTGAGGAGTTCTGCAGAATTTGAGATCAAGCTCTTAAGAGAGTAATTCTTCTAGGAACCCTTAGGAAGGCAATTCTTCTTTAGGGGTTCCTGGAAGAGCTGGCCCTTAGATGCTTTAGCTATCACACAAATTGAGGGGTGCAGATTCTCCTTCTGGAAGAATTACTAATTGGCTGTCCTTTGGACTCTTGACTCACTGGCTTATCAAGTATTCCCTAATGCCTCTGGGAGGTCAGTTTTAGGAATTGAACTGAAGCAACAGCTCTGTCCTAGGCCTTGGAATCTTTTTTTTTTAGTATGGTGTCTCTAGAACTCCACCCCCCCTTGGTAATCCCAAAGTATATTCCTCTGCATTCTCTCAGTGAACATCCATTAAGGATCCAGTATATACACTGGAGGTACATAGAGACAGCAGAGTCCATGCTCTTGATAAGCTGACTTATGTACTGTTCATTGTTCTATCCCCACACACACACCAAAGTTCAATATTCATTTCTTCACTCTCTAGACACAAGACAATCAGCACCTTGTGTGTGTACAACGCTCCACTAGGCACCGGGGAAGATGCAAGAAAATAGAAACCATTATTAGAATGTAAGCTCCTTGAAGGAAAGGACTGTCTTTGCTTTTTCTTTGTAGCATCCGTCAGTACTTTGGACAGAGCCTGGCACCCCCAAAGCACTTAATGAATGCTTGTTGATTGATTGGGTATCCCTTCCTTCAGTGAGCTTGGGCTCTTATTATATAACTAAGACTTACACAAATAAAACTTCCCAGTACCTTCATCAAGCCACATTGAGGACCTACTATGTGCAATCATTGTGTTTGGTAACTCTAGCTGCATGTGGAGCTTAGAGTGTAGTAGGGGTGATAAGAAGGCAGGTAAGTGGAACATTGAATAGAGAGCCAGGTCTGAAGTCAGAAACACTCATCTTTGTGAGTTCAAATCTGGCTCCCGAACCTTGCTAGCTGTGTGACCCTGACCAAGTCACTTAACCTTGTAAAAATCAGTTTCTGCAAAATTAGCTGAAGAAGGAAATGGCAAAGCACTCCAGTATCTCTGCCAAGAAAACCCCAAAGGAGGTCATGAAGATTTGGACATGATTGAAATGACTGAAGAACAGCAAAGAGGTGAGGAAAATGCACACACACACACACACACACACACACACAATAAAAATAGACATGCTAAGTGTATGAGAAGTACAAACGACAAAGTTATTAAACACATAAATTAAGACGCTCGGCATTTTTTTCCAATGTATTCATTGTTGCCAAAATCCATCTCTTTATTACCAATATTCTGGTGCTGTTCTGTGGCTTTAAATCATAAAATGTCCCAATTTCAGAGAATCAAAATTTTAAGTAATACAAAGGGCAATAAAGTAACTGGGCAGGAAGGGGCTGTTTGAGTTGGCTGCAACATATTAGCAATAATAACTTGAGTGAAAGAAACATTATGAAAGAAGGCTATGAAAAAATCAGGGAAAAAAATGGGCCAATCATGTAGCTAGAATCAGAGACAACAATCAGTGGCCCCGATTGTACCTTATTATTCCTGAGATTTTGAGGACTCCACGACATAGGATGGTGCCTTTATGGAGGATTTATTTTTTAAATGGGTGAAAATTATGGAAGATGAGAAGGCAAGGTTGAATCCCAGGCTGCACTAAAAAAAAGGAGGATCCAGAATGATAAAGAGCTAAGTAATAAAAGTAGAACATTTAGAACTAGATAGGTTATAGTGCCAATGCACCATGAACCGGTCAGACCCTCTCTCTAGCACCATGACCAATTTGGGGTACCACCTTTAAGTTAGGACACTGACAAGTCCATCCATGAAATGGTAACCAGGAAAGTGGAAGAGTTTGAAACAATCTCACGGGGGGGGGGGGAGAATGAAGGGACTGGGGGTGCTTTGCAAAGAAAAGAGAAGACTTAGAAAAGTCAAATCTGTAAGGAAGTGTGTTCCTATCTGTTAGATCTGGTTTGGATGGGGGTTGGGGAAAACAGGACAAAACAGATTTGGACTTTCCTCAAGGTACAGACTGACCAGTATTTGCTGAAAGCAACAAGCTTTTATTTGCTGTGTTTTTATTAAAGGAATAAAGTTATATGGCTTAACTTCAGCCATTCCCTCATCCCCTAATTCCCACTTTGTACCTTGACAGAATAATCTTTGAGAGAAAGAGCCCTGTCATTTCTATGTTCAAATATCATAAATATCATTATAAATTTAATAAAACACTTAGCAGGTACAAATAATCAGGCAAACTATGGACTAAATCTCCATCTAACATTTTAAAATTCAGGTTACTTTCACTTGTATATTTTTCAGTTGTTTTTCAGTCATGATCAACTTTTGGTGAGGGTTTTCTTGGCAAAGACTCTCTAATAGTTTGCCATTTCCTTCTCCAGCTCATTTTACCAACAAGAAAACTGAGATAAGCAGGATTAAGTGACTTGCCTAGGGTCACACAGCTAAAAAGTATCGGAGGCCTGATCTAAACTTGTCTGTTTGATTCCAGGCCTAGTACTTTCTCCACTGGGTCAATATCCTATATGTATCTATCTATCTATTCCATATATTTCTATATAGTATACTATACTATACCAAAATAAGAAAAGAAGCATGGAATAGTAAATAGAAAGCAAGCCTTAGAATCAGGTATAAATTGACAACTGGCTGTGGGATTCAGAGTAACCTGGTGTCTATCTACATTGGTAGAGAGAGCTTCCCTTCAGGAAATTATCTCTAACAGGAGCATCAGAGTCACAGTTAGTGGTTGGCGTGTAGCCATCAACATTCTTGAACGCAGCCCGAACCGGATTAAAATGCAATTGGGAACAATTTCACAAAGTAAAGGAAAATAAAATAAAACATAGATAACATCATATTTAAAAAGTAAATATATGTTTACAGGGACCTTTATAGGGGGCTCCTATTTCTATTTAAACTTGACTCCACTATCTTAATATCACAGGAAAAAATCAGGGAGGGAAAAAAAGACAGGAACAATTATTGATCTCTTTTGAGTTCCCATAAAATCAGTCTAGATTTAGCAAGTTTGGTTGCTTTTAGAGGGTCATATGAAATAATTGCAATCACTGAGTATGTTATCTTTTATTCCTAGGAACAAGTAGAATTTTTGTGGGAGAGACCGTAAAAGTCAACTTTTGCAATGGATAAAATGCAGCATTTGGAGTTAGGAAAACCTGAGTTCAAACGCTGCCCCAGACACTTATTAGCCGTGTGAACCTGGTCTAGTGACTTAACCTCTGCCTTAGTTTCCGAAATCGTAAAATGGGGACAATACTTTCCACCTCCTAGGATTGCTGTGAGGATCAAGTGTGATGATATTTATAAAGCAGTGACCACAGTAACCAGTAAATAGTAGGTGATTAATAAATGCTTGTTTTCTTTCTTTTTTCCAAAGAGACTAGTTATGAAAGGCAAGTGTGATATAGCAGAAAGGATGCAGTTAAAAGTTGCAGTTAAGAGTTAAAAGACCTATTTCCTAGCTCTGTTCCCTAGGACTTCTGGGCAAATACTCTGAATCTGAGGTTCTTCATCTATAATTCAATCAAATCCAACAAGCACTTATTCAGCACCTACCAGATACCAGGAACTATGTGCTAGTCATAACAAGAAAATAATTGCCAATGGTCCTTGCCTTCAGTGAACTCGAATTCTTGGGCAAGGAAACAACATGTACCCAATTAAATAAATACAAAACACAGGAGGGAAGGCCTAAGAACTCAGAGAAAGATCTTATGTAAGAACTGGGGCATAGAAGGACTTCAAGAGGTGAAGGTGGGAAGATAGAGCCTTGGGGATTATGGGCAGGGGAGTGAGGGGAGAGACTTGCAAAAGGATAGTGGTGGGAGAAGGAACATCACATGTGGGAAGGAAGGAAGCCAGGAAAGCAAATGCTATCTCTTCAACCACTAAATCTATGATCCTATGAATATACAATATTTATTGGTTCTTAAAAAACAAATTTCCACCGAGATTAGATCTGACACAAATAATGGGAATTTTTTTAAACCCTTCCAAACAAGTTGTCAGTTGCCCGCCTTTGCTGGTCACTGAGCGCCACGATGCATTAAGCATCATCTGATCATTATTCCAGGGAAAAGTTCATTTCCATTGAACCAGCTCTGCAGAGTCTGACACTAGAGCTGGGATTTCTGCCTGCAGAGATTTGTTTGGCAGGGCTCTTCTCAGTCTGGCTGCATATCTTCTGATTTTTCAAATGTCTCACCATTCTAGCTGAGGAAACCTGGGGGTCAACCTCAAAAACAGGAGCTGGGCCCTAAAAAGGATCTCAGAAGTCCTGCCTTTCCCCTTGCATTGAAACCCATTTGGACTTTGCTTTGGAGGTTGCATTTTGTATGGTGAAAAGGGGTGGGGGATGAAAGGAGGAAGGAAAGAGTTGTTTGCTTGATTAGAAAAGTATGTTCTAGAGATAAGAAGATTTGGGCCACTGTGGGATTTCTTATTGTTTGCTGTTATGACATAAGCTGGAATCGAGGAACCCATTAGAATGTGCTGCAGCACTTGCTCCAGAATACAGGCTAGAAATGTGAAACGGGGACTGGGCGTCTGTGTTTTCCGATGGCATCTTGGATAGGGCTCCTGTTTTGTTGTTGTTCTGTCATTTCTGTCATGTCCGACCCTTCGTGATCTCATTTGGGATTTTCTTAGCAAACATACTGGAGTGATTTACCAGTCCCTTCTCCAGCTGATTTTATAGATGATGAACTGAGGCAATTGGGGTTAAGTGACTTGCCCAGGATCACACAGCTAGGAAGTGTCTGAGACTGGATTTCTAACTTCAGACTCTGCACTCTATCCAAGACAGCACCATCTAGCTGTTCATATTAGCTGTAGAGGGGAAGGGACCGTAAAGATCATCTTGCCCAACAGCTCCCTCTCCCCTCGTTTTACCAAATAGGGAACGGTGAAAGTTGAAAGTCTTGCCTAGAATCGCACAATTAATGTCTGAGGTGAAGTTTGAATCCATATCATCACTGCTGTTTTCCCTCTCTAAGTCCAGTGCTCAGGCTACTCCACTAGTGGTAGCAAACTCAAATAGAAGCAGATCTCTGCTAGCCACATATTGCCATAGAAAACTATAATTGTATATTGTATTATATTTTTGTCCATTTTGTTAGACATTCCCCAATTACATTTTAATCTAGTTCCAGCTACACTTTGTGGGCACAAGCAGGACATTTGACACTTTATACTATGCCATTCTGCCTTAGAACCCATCCTCACTTCTAGAGTAATGGTAATAATAATAACTCAGATTTGGATAATGATTTAAATTTTATTTTATTTTATTTTTATTTTTATTGCTTTTTTCGCTGAGGCAATTGGGGTTAAGTGACTTGCCCAGGGTCACACAGCTAGGAAGTGTCTGAGACCACATTTGAACTCAGGTCCTCCTGACTTCAGGGCTGGTACTCTAACCACTGCGCCACCTAGCTGCCCCTGATTTAAATTTTATAAAGCATTTTCCTCACAACAATCTTATAAAGTAAGCAGTACAAATATCATTATTCCCATTTCACAGATGAGAAAAATTAGGGTCCCCAAAATAAGCTTAATCAACAACAAACAGTCAGAGTAAGCCGAGGAAGTCCAATGAGGAAGTACCCATCTGATAGAAATATTGCATCCTCTGAACAGTCAATGGCTGTCCTGACTAAACTAGCAATGGAGTGGTAGAGTGGCCTGTATGGCCCAGTCCAACAACAGCTGAGATCAACGAGGAGCCAGCTCAGCAGCTGAGTGATATTTCTTTGAGTTTGTGCTCACTCTTTCACCTGAACTCTGAGTCTGTGGGAGAATTAACACTAGTGACTTTGGGAAATGCTTTGAATAAATACCTTTGCTAAGAACCAAATCTACTGACTGATTGATCATTAATGTGAAAAACATCAGTGGGGGCTCATGAGCTATATTGTTGAGAACAGTCACTCACTCATGATGTTCCCTAGAAACAGAGGTAGTAGCAGCCCCTTTGAGAGCTACTACTGTTCCAGTGTGAATTGGGAGGTGCTATATTAATAATAATAATATCTAAAATCTGCCTGCTACTTTTAATGTTTTGCAAAATGATTACATACTTAATAGTTGATTAATTAGAGAAGTAGCCTGTGGCAAGTGGACTGTGAATTCTAGTCCTAACTGAATCGCTTACTAGATTTTCTGCAAGTGACTCGGCCTCCCTGAACTTCAATTTGCTTTTTTGTAAAATGGAGATAATAAGACAGGATTGTGAAGAAGGCATTTGTCAGCTTTGAATATCATAATTTTAATTGAATATTATAGTTTGAGCTGAATATTATATAAATTGAATATTATAATTATTTAAGTCTTAGAAAAACAGTGAGAAGTAGATAAGGCAAGTATTAACATGTCCATCTTTACCTATGAGAAATGTGGCCCATAAAGGGATTAAACGCTTTGAGCCATTCTCATGGATTAGACAAGGAAACTCTAAAATGCACATTTCACTTGGGGGCAGAGGAAACCTTCTTCCTCGGTCCTAGTCTGCCATCAGCATAATTTAATGGGATGAACCCTAGATTAGGAAGCAGAGGACTTGGGTTCAAATTTCAGCTCTGCTACTTAGTACCATTCAGGTGAGATTGGACCAATCCTTTAACTGCTCTGAGCCTCCCAGTAGAAATAAGACAGGGTAAATGATCTCTTTAAGTTTCCTCTCAGATCTAAATAACAGAGGGAATGATGGGATAAACAACAGGCACCATTAGTTTGGTCAGTCTCTAAAAGCAACAAATGTGAAACAATAATGGCAGGACTCAAATGGAGGTGAGTCCAAGGAGAAGTGAACATCGCTTTTTTAGTTTTACTTGGTGCTGGACCTTGCTGCTCTCTCCTAGGTGTAATTCACTGGCTGGTTCTTTCTCAGAATCAATGAAGGTCTGGATTTGAAACCAGAGGAGTTGTTTCTGACTTGGTAGGCTCAGAGTAGCACCCCTTTTCCCCCTTTATAATTTCAAGTATGCCCTTAATGAATCCCTCCCAGGGAATCGATCCCATTGTGTGTTGCAAAATGTGCTAGCAATAATGAAGGGAACCTGAAGAAATTTTGCCATGGACAAAGAAGTTTCCTTGGCCACCTGTAAGTGCCTCGAAATGGTATTTAATCCAAATGTTTTGATTATTTTTAGCATAACTTGCGCCCCAGGAGACTAATGAAGTGTTAACAGTGTGTGTGTTAATTATATGATTTCCCCCCCCCCCTTTGGTTGTTGTCTTCATTAAACCTAAGGTTCTAAATCCTATTTGCCACCTGAATTTCCAGAGGTTGCCCATTCCCCTCCTGACCCGAGCATCTTTGAGTTCCCTGCAGTTCCAACAATCACGTAATCTCATTTGGTTCCCCCCGTGGAGAATCAGATGAGAATGACTTCCACATTTGGGAGATTTGGGTTAGTTCCATTTGAATTCTCGTCTAATTTTTAATATTCCTGATTTAGTTGGGAGCTTTGACAGAAGAGGCAACTTCATATTCTCAGAGCCCATTACCAGCCCCTGCTAATTTGTCATTGTCCAAGGCGGCTTGTCCCCCATCATCAGGAAGCTGCAACTTTGCCAAAGAAAGCTGAAAATCTGGTGGTGGGATGGGGGGGGGGAACTTTTATTGCTTTTTACAAGCATTTTAATTAACAAAGGAATTGTGTTGTATACACATTACTCTGATTATTTTAAACTTCTGCATATGTTATGCCTTTGTCCTAAGCAGCAATCCATTCCACCCCAAAATAAACCTTTCCCAGGAAGAGGTAATCAACAGTCTCAGACTCCAAATACAGTTTGGAAAAGAAAGGCTAGCAGGCAGTGTGGTTCATGAGATCCTAGAATTCAGAGCTGGAAGGAAGGGGGCTGATATATCATCTGCTCTAACCCCTTCATTTTGTGATTAAGTCAACCAGGATCCAGAGTGGCCAAGTAACTGGCCTGGTAACATAGAACAGCAGAAGGGCAACTGGAGCTAGGGGACCCGTTTTCAAATCTTTGTCCTGCTGCTTATTAACGTCACCCATTTGGGTGACGTTAGGCAAAGCACTTACTTTGATGAGACACCTCTGTCCTCTGTCACATAGCCTATGATCCCTAAGTTTCCTTCCCATTAGAAATCCTAAAACAAGAGGATGAGACTCAGGAGGCGCATTATTCCCATAGGTCTTTGAGGGAAGGAAGGGGAACAAGCTAGAATAACAGAAGGAAGATGAACCCAGCTGGGTCTTCTTTACATCTATTTGATTCCCTCAACGTTCTCACGAAGCACTTCTCACATACTGTCTCATTTGATGCTCAGGAAAGCTGGCTAAGATTTCTAGTCTTGTTTGGGACCTTAAGCTTCCTCCACCAAAACATATCAGTAATTTGGCTGTAACTTACGGTCTTAGAATTAACTATGAGAGGTTAAGTGATTTATCCAGGGTCATGTAGCTGAAGAGGGTCAAAGACTAGATTTCTTTTCTTTAGTCATTTTTTCTTTTCTTTTTTGCAATTGGAATTAAGTGACTTGTCCAGGATCATACAGCTAGTAAGTATCTCAGTTGTATTTGAACTCAGGTCTTCCTGATTGCAGGGCTGGTACTCTATCCATTAATGCCACCTAGCAGCCCTAAGAAACAAGGCTTTAAACCAAGTCTCCCTGACTTTGAGGTCATCCCTCCACTTATTGTGTGATAATGTTTCACAGTTATGAATATGTTGATTTTACAAATGAGGAAACTGAGGTTCATAGAGGATACATGTTACCTAAAGTCATGTAGCTATATTCCAAGTCCAGTGCATGTGTACTCCAAAGAATACATTATTTGTGCAGGATTTGTATGTGCTTTGTAGAACTGTTATTTGGCTTCAATTACCAGCAGTGAAAACTCCAACACTTCTAAGTGTTTTTTGTTATTTTTTTTTTGTTATTTCCTTCTTTCCTTTTGTAGTTTCCATTGCTTGTTTCCTCTCTTTTACTCGGTGATGCAAAATCTTGCACTAAGAGTATCCATTAAAGTTGGAGAATATAATATAGTCCAGAGTTATCAGGGTTGGACAACCTCCACACAAAGGACTAATACCTAGGCAGAATAGCCAGAAGATAGGAAGCTATCCCACTGCCTGGGAGTACACAAAAAAGAGCAGATTATTCTACAGACCACTGAGAAAATGTCAAATTAATCTCCAGAGGAGTCAAGTCTTGGCTGGTGGCTTATAATGAAAAAGAACCATGGACCTTTCCCTTCCCCAGATCAACTCCCATTGCTCCAATCCCCCATTATCCAATTTCCCTCAGGTGCAGGACCCCCAGAGAGCTGAATCTCAACTCCCATGTGTTTATCTCTACAGAAAGTATTCCAGTGTCCCCCTCCACTTAAACATTTAAACCAACTTATGTCTTGTTGGGGATCATCTGCCTTACCATTGTTCTCCAACATGGCCAAAGGTTCATCATCTGCCCTTTATTTTCCTTGTCAGAACCCAAGCCACTTGCCCTTCCATCTGCCATGAGCTAAGCATAAACAGAAGGCCTCTCTTTATATATTATCTGTCCCACTTGGATAGTGAGCTCCTTGAGAGAAGGGATTGTCTGGATTTCCTATGTGTATTGCTGTAAGTGATTATGTCAATAAGTGATTAATAAATGCTTTTCTGTTCCAAGGGAAAGACTGGACTGTGTATATTAACTTGTGTCCGAGAAACAATATTTAATTCATCATTGACTTATTAGCCAAACATTTCTAGCTTAAAGATGGCTCATGATCTCCAACATGACTTTCCAGCTTAAGATAATTTTAGGTAATGTTTATAGGAATCCCAAAGAAGAAAACTCCTAACATGCAAAATTCAATAATAGTTACATAACAATCCCATTCCCTCTGGAACTGCTCCCCTAACTTCTAAAGTAAATACAGAGAACTCTTCTTTTACAAGGATTACTTAATCCTTTCTCAAAGAAAGACCTTTTCATCCTTAGCCCATCATCCACCTTTCCAAGGGACTTTCCCTCAGGAGTCTGGGAAGGGTTTTTTTTTAAACCAGAGAAACGTTCCTTATTCTGTCTAGTTTTACTCTCACAAAATAGGAGGTTTTTAACTGGCTTCCATAATTTGGAAATACTGGGCAAGAAACTTGGCTTGGAAGCTATTTGTGGTTCATTGCTGAATTATTCTATGACTTTAGATGAGTAAACTTAAGTTCTGGGTCCCAATTTGCCTATTTATGAAATACAAAGAATAATATTGTGTTCCCATCAATTTCAAAAAAATATTACGAAACCTAAAAATCAAATTGTAAAGCGTGTCATCCTCCTTTGACAAAGGTATTGCATCAATCTATGGGAGGATTCTTTTGCAGGATTGTAAACTCCATGAGGGCAGGAATATTACCTGATTTTTCTCCGTATTTCATTCAGTGATCCTCTATACATATTTGCCAATTTGAAGTTTAGTGTCCTAAATAATATCACAATTAGCCCTGCAGAAACAAAATTAGATTCACTTTTTATGGGAAATTGTGAATCTGCTTTTGAGATTTCAGAGACATGATCCTGGAGAGAGAGGGCTCACAGCCATGGGTTAGGATTTAGAGGTCACCTCCTCTAATCTCTGGTTTCACAGATGAGGAAAATGGAGGCCACAGAGATCAACTGACTTTCTTGAGGTCTTCCAGTTAGGAAATGGCAGATAGCTGCTTCCTGACAGAGGGGGTTGGGGGTGGGAGAAGAATGTAGACTGAGGCTCTTTTCTTGGACACAGGCAATGTGTTTTGTTTGATTGTAAGATGAACGCAATAGTAGAAGGAGTTTTGTTTTTCTTTCTCAGTGGGGCGAGAATGGGCCTCTCATCCCAAAGGAATGAGGAGCTAGCTATGGCTGCTTGATGTTGTTCCATGATCTATTTGTAAGGATGGGTTGGGAAGAGGTGAAGGGAGAGAAGGTAGATTAATTAAATTAATTGAAAAAATAAATTTAAATTTTAAGTAATTTATTGGCAGAAATACTAAAGTGGGCTGCTAGAGCTTCTCTAGCTCATTATACAGATGAGAAAACTGAGGCGAGCAGGGTGAAATGAGCATCCTAGAGTCATATAAGTAGCAAGTGTCTGAGGCCAGATTTGAACTCATCAAGATGAGTCCCGCTGATTCCAGGTCTGGTAAGTCTGTGCCACCCAGCTGCTAATAAGTACCTGAAGCAAAATTGGAACTCAGGTAGGTATTATCTCTGTCCCCATTTTACAGTCAAAGAAAATAAGGCTGAAAGAAGTTGAGAAACATGTGCAGGATTACGCAGTGAATAAGTATATCAGGTCTTCCTGCTGCCAAGAGCAGCACTACAACTATTGGGTCACCCATCTGCTTTTTCTGGCTAGATAACACATGATCAAAGTGTTTTGTAATTCTGAGTTATTATATCAATACATTTATTTTCATCATTATTATTAACCAAGGAGGAGGACTTGTGTGAGAGAATAGGAAGGAAAAGCAAGAAGGGGAAAATGTTTCACGGTCACGTGGGGCTGAGGAGAGGAAACCCTCCCTATTACACCACAAGGGAATGAGGAGATGGATTCTGCGGCTTATTTGAATTTCTACTTTCCTTGTTTGGTTGCAGACAAATTCTGTCTGCAGCTCCTTAATGCTTTCTCGTGATCTATTTGTCACTTTGCAGGTTTTATTCCAAAAGCCAGCAGATTTTATTAAGACTGAGGATTATGAGGGGTTTTTTTGTGCAGTCTTCTATGGTTTGGGTGTTTTTATTCAAGATGATCAAATTTCTTTCACCGGGAGGGAATATTAATAATTCTGCTAGGAGATTTGCTAGAAAATATCCGAAAAATTCTGATCTGAAATCTGTCCCTCTAAAAAAAATCCAATTTTCTTCTGGCCTCTTGAAAGAATGCCCCCAAGTCTCTTAGAAAGAGAGGGTCTCTCCTCAGCCTTCTCCAGAGTGATGGAGAGAATTAATGGTGATGCTAACTGCTACCCTGTTCATGTGGGGAGCCCGGCTCTTTGTAGAATTACTTCCGAGTTTTTCCTTTCCACAGCAAGAGAATTCAGTATCTTCCATCAATTACTTGAAAGGTAACTGTGAGAACCAGATTTTTCTGGGAGACTGACCAATTAGTCTCTGAGTGCTTCAGAGGTGTAATTTTCATCAGGTGTTTGATCTCAGGTAATACAGGAGGTCACGGAGGCCTCGAACGGAGCTTAAAAGGCTTTACCCAGCAAGCCTGTGACAGAGAATCAGAAATCACAGCATCTGCCTTCTCTCTCCCAGAGTCCAGGCAATCCAGAGCTAGTCAGCCCAGTGAGGAGTGCTGGGATCTAAGAGGATGAGGTGGGGCTGTGAGGAGTTAACCGTTTCTCTTACTGTTGTCGTTCGGGATGCTTTGATTCGCTGGGATGATGCTGGTACTGCTTTTAACCTGCTGGAAACAGCTGGCTGCTAAGGTAGGGAAGGCCATGAAACAGCCGCAAATTGAGTCAGCCCTGTTGAATTTGAATAGGGGAGGGGCACTTGGTAGGGGGTTGGCCACTTTTGTCATGGTTGGATAATTTTATTTTTCCACCTGTGAATAAAATAGTGCACAGTCCCATTCAGAAGCATCATCCTAAGACATCGAGTTAAAAATAAATGAACATCTTGTTGAGACCCTGCAGAATTCGCCTTTTAAAAAAGTGTTATCAGGGATGTTGCTGCTGCTGCTGTCGAGCTGTCCGGAGTAGACGGCCACTCGCCCTCCCTTCATTCCCTGTCCTGGACATCTCGCCCCAAGAGGCCATCTTGTTCCCCAGCTGGGTCCTCCTTGATGGCCCAGCTATGGCTGTGCCCAGTGAAGGGAAAGAAAAGAGGTCATAGAAGAAGGGAAGAGGGCAAGGGTTCTTGGGCAGTTTGGGGACTCCCTATAGGCACTCTGGTGAAATCTATGGTCCCCTTCTCAGAATAATGGTTTTAAATCATTGGAGAAATGCTCGTTCTTCTTAGCAGTTAGGGCTTAGTGGAAAAAAAGATGGCTTTTCCTTCCTATCCAAGGGCAATCCCAGCTGAACTCTGATGGTGGATTCCTTGGAGCCCTCAAGCACCATGCCCTCAGGGCCAAGAGATTCGGGTTCTATCCTAATTGCCACTTGGTGGCAGCATGGCAAGGGGAGCCTGGCTTTGGAGACTTGGGTGGGAATCCTGACTCTGTCCCATACATGTACATATTGACAAGTCCCATCCCAGAATATGGGAGTCGGAAGGAACCTCGGTGGTCATCCACACCCAAAGAGAATCTCTACTAACTTAGCTACCAGGGGATTGTCTATTCTATTTAAAGACTTCCAAGGAGGGAGGAGCCAACTGCCTCTGGAGGCAGCTCTTTCCACTTTTTAAAAGCTCCTATGTCAACCCAAAATTTGCCTCTTTCCAACTTCCACCTCTGGCTCTCGACTGGCCTCTGGGGCCAAGCAGCACAAGCTTAAACACCCTATCACTTGACAGACCTCAAACACTGGAGGAAGCTGCCCCTGAACCCCTGAGTTTTATTTTCTAAAGAGTCTTACCCAGTGCTCAAATGGCAAAGACTCCAAGCTCTTCACCATGATTGACATTGTCTAGCTTATCAATGTCCTTCATAAGCCGTAGAGCCCAGAACTGGATATAATATTATAGATAAGGTCTACAACATTATAAATAAGATCGAGAACATGGGTTGTTTTTTTTTTTTGCCTTTTTGTAGCCCCGTTGGTTAGCATTGTGCCTGACAACACAATGAGCATTGAATTAAAGCTTCTTGATTTGACTTCACCTCTCCTTGGGTCTCATTTTCCCCATCGTAACAGATGTATTGATCTAGGTCTCTTCTATGATGCATTTTAAAATGTTTTTTGCACAGGGCCATTTCTTTCAGCTCTAAGATTCTAGCATCTCTTCCAAAGATTAAGCCTGTCCCACAAAACATTGCCTTGACCAATGTCATTTCTCAGTGTCTTAATATACCAAACTTTTTATCTATACAGATAAAAACGCCAAGTTCCACTGAGGTTACGTGGTCTGTCAAGACCACAAAAGTAAGGGACAGGGGCGGAATTCAAATCTGGGTCCTTTGAGTCTGGGTATTCATTCTTTTCAGTATCCCTTATTCCTACTAGCTAGTCAACAGTAGAATTGGGACAAAAATCTAGATCTCTTAGCTCCCAGTTCTTAACATCCTCAGTTTTCTTTGTTTTCATAGAGTCAGTCGATTAAGCCATATGTTGATTGGGCTGCACCAATGCAAACTTGCCCTTGAGCCCATTGGCAATAACCTCCTCGAACATTAGTCTAGCCTTTATCCAATGGTTTGTGATATCTATCAGCATTGTTTTTATAAAGTTAACTGCTCCCTGTAAAATGCTCTTGCCTATTGTGGGTATTTTTGTTTTACCAAGGCAATTAATGATAGCAGGTAAGGATGCTTTACTTGCAAAAAGTCTCTGAAAGGGATAAGGTGGGGGCAGAAGGCCATTTATCAGCCTTTCTCCACACATTTGTCCCTTTGCAATGTGCTGGTAAAGATCTGGCAAACCCAGGGCTTGAATGTTTTAGCTCGAGGATCCGACTCAGAGTTGGAGGCCATGTGCATGTTTTAGCTTTCGGGGAAAACAATAAAACGAAATCAAAATAAGAGCAGCCTTTTCTATAGTCCATTGAGTCCCAAGCTCAGGGTGAGATCCAAGTCAGGGGCTTTAAAGTTTTTCTGGAAGAATACCAATAACAAGGTCGGTCTTAAAAGCTCCCCAGCTCAAAGAGAAAGCTGAGTACATCCAGGCCATTGGGTCACAGAGAGGTGGGCAAAAGCCCTACTGAAAAGTTACTTCTTTACAGTAAGCATCACTCCAATCTAACCTAGAATAGGGGCGTATAAGGGACAGATGAAATACTGGGAGTTCCCAACTCTGTATTGCCTTCACCAAGTATCTAACAGAACTGAATTTGTTCCTTAGCCATGTATTTTCTTTAATCGTTTGCATCCATCTCCTCATCTCCCCTATTCTATTTTACATCTTTATCATCTCCTCCTGGGCTATTGAAAAGATGTCCTAATTGGTGTTCCAAATATAGGCTTCTTTTATTTCAAACCCATCTTCCAAAAAGCTAATAGTGAAATATTACTAATGAACCAATCTAATCCTGTCATTCCCCAGCTCAAGAATCTCTTGTGAATCCCTATTACCCTAGGAAAAGTGCAAGCTCTTTTCTTAGGTGTTTAAAATCCTTTACAATCAGGTTCCCAATGGTTTTTCCAGACTGGTTATTCATGCTCCATTCCACACAAACCGTTCTATTCTCTGGCCATCGTCCATTTTCCTTTTCTATCTTATACTTCTGTGCATTTGCCCCGGCTGTTCCTGCTCATCTCTCTGCTCCCTCCTTCTTTACCTTGACCTTGGAATATGGTTCCATTTAAGGTTCAACTGGGAGATCATTTCCCACATTGGTTCTTTCACCTTTCCTCTTCCCACCAATAAAAAAAATCCCTTTGTATTCATTCTGTCCATATTTTAGGTTGTTTCTGTGTTCGTGTTGTTCTCCCCTGTACTTGGATGGTCTCCCGAACCTCACCACACTCTAGGATGTAAATTCTGGAAGTTCAGGGATGGTTGGCTCTTATTCTTTTTGTCCTCAGTGTCTGGTACAAACAAGATACTAAATGCTAGTTGAATGATCATGAAATGAAGAGGAAGAACGAAGCACAAGTATATAGTCAGAACTAAGACTGGATCAAAAGTACGAAATGTCCTTCAACCTGCTGCCTGAGATTGGTCCAGCTTTGCTATCCTCTTGCATTAAAAAAGAAAAAAAAGCATAATACCAAATGACATTGATATAAGGAGCTTGTGTGGGGAGTATGGTGGGCGTGGGGGTGTACATGCATGTATCCATAGTAACACAGGTCGAATAAGCAAGCATTTATTAAATATCTACTACATATCAAGTGCTATGCTAGACTCTGGATAAATAAAATCAGAAATAAAAGAATACATTGACTCATAGATTTCAAGTTAGAAGGGAACCTCACAGACCTTCTAGTCTGACCCTCTCATTTGACAAGAAGAAGAATCTGAGGCTCAGGGAAGTCTAAGATCTAAGCCAGAATTTGCACTCTGATTCCTAGATTGTTTCTATGTGTTTGTATATAACACCTGTAAAATGAAATTACGGTTTTTTTTTTTTTTGTTGTTTGTCTGATTCCTTGAGACCCCATTTGGGGTTTTATTGGCAAAGATTCTAGAGTGGTTTGCCATTTCCTTTTCCAGCTCCTTTGATGACAAGGAAACTGAGGCAAACGGGATCCCACAGCAAGTTTCTGAGGCTGGATTTGAATTGGAAAAGATGAGTCTTATTGACCTTGGCCCAGCACTCTACTGTGCTACCTAGCTGCCCAATTATGGGATTAGTTGATCTCAAAATCCCTTCCAGCTCTTAATTTCTATGATTTACATATATTTTTGGCAAGTAGCTAAATCCTGTGAATTGGACCATTCCCTCCCCTAATCCACTTTGATGCTTTCTGGAAGGACTATCCTATGTCCTGAGTCCTCCAGGAAAGGAAATACCAGGAGCTGGCCCCTTCGAGTGGCCTTACTATTACATTCTTGTCCCCTTGTTCTGCGCTCGGCAGAACATCATCCTTTTTAAGATTTCTCTTCACATTCTTGGACTCCAAGTTATTATTAATTATAATTAATTATTATTATTATCAAGTTATTTTTCATGCAAAATAGCATCCATTTCATTAAATTCTCATGATCCTCATTGTTCATCTTTGTGGTCTTCCTGGGTGTAAATACAATACTTTATTCAACTAGGGATCATTAAAAAAAATGATGTTTTTATATTATCCCACCATCTTTCAGTTGAGTAATTCCTGCCCAGATTGTTCCATGATGCTAATGTGGTATCAGTGACCATGGGGTCATGAAATCTTGGTCATCCTGACCATACAATTGACCCCATGAGCCTTAACTATCTCCTTCCCTTGTCAAAAAATGCATCTTGTATTGTCGAGCAACCAACAGCCATATCTCCACTCCATTCCCATCATTGCCTACCGTGCTTCCCTTATTTCTAACTAACAACCAACTCCCCTCTATTACAAATCACTGATCTTTCTCTCCCCCCCTTTTTCAATGCGAGGGGGTGGGCAATAGAGGAAGCAATGGTATTGTGGAGCAACCAACAGCCATATCTCCACTCCATTCCCATCATTGCCTACTGTGCTTCCCTTGTTTCTAACTAACAACCAACTCCCCTCTATTACAAATCACTGATCTTTCCCCCCCACACACTTTCTCAGTATGAGGAGGTGGGCAATAGAGGAAGCAATGTAGAGAGGAAGAGTGAGAGCAAGAAAATAAATGCTTCTTAATCAAAAAAAATGTTTTAAGTCCTTACCATCTTTTGCAGAATTGATACAGATTATATGATTATGGGTCCTAGGATTTAGAAGTAGAAGGACCCTCCTTAAATGAGGAAATGTGGTCCAGAGAAAAGTGATTTGCCCAAAGAAGCTCACACAGGAGTATAAAGCAGAGCTAATATTCAAAATAAGGTCTTCTTTTGTTAGAAATCCAAAGCTCTTTCCATGACCTCTTATACTTCACAGAATTCTAGACTCTGCCGGAACCAAAGATCTCACTCCGTTCTGGATTCTGCAAAGTTTAAAAGTAGCTTTCCGAGAAATTGGCTGCTAGCTTTAGAACATAATCAAATTCAGGAGCCATGTTATCATCACCTATTTGTCTTGGCTTCAATAGAGCCACTGTAATGGAACTTGGATAACAACAAAATTCTTCCTATTTCCTAGTGAAGTCTTTCACGCTCCTTTTTTCTGTACTTAAAGTCTCAAAATCAATTGGTTTTTATCAGGGCCATTTGGTAAGGAATACGACAAATGTGCACTTTCTGATTCCTGGGAAAGCAGTGAATCCTATAGGCAATTTGACATAAAAGTATCTTCCCAGTGAATCATTTTTAGAAATCATTTTAGGGAAGGAAAGGCTGGGCAGCATTATTTGAACATTTAATCTTGAACGCTTTATTCATCATTCTAAAAACATGTTTCATGATACAAAAATTTCTACTTTTCAGAAAAATTCTCCCTGGGGGAAAAATGGGAAAGGAAATTAAAAGCCCATTTTTTGTTTATTCCTTTCTCTCGTGTGTGTGTGTGTGTGTGTGTGTGTGTTGGCAAGTTTTCCCATCAACCTTCATACCTCTTACCTCCATTTTTTTCTTGTTTTGTAATTTTTAAAAAATATATACACTGGAAAAAAAGTCTCTTCTGTTGCTGTTCATAATGAAGGGAAGGCTAAACTGAAATTGTAGAATAGGAAAAAAGAGTCCTGCAAAGTCTGCCTGTTTCAAGGGACAAAAAAGAGAGGAAGAACAAAGTAAAATGAGTTGACCTTTCTGACTTTGTGGATGCTTATTCATTAGGAGCTTTGTCTGTACATAATCACCAATCCGGCAACATATTAGCCTAGCATGATGGGAGCCGACTTTAAGAAAATACTACTTCTTATTCAACCAGAGTGATTAGGTAAAGACTTTTCTCCTAGTTAACCCTGTGATTCTCATCTTAGAAAATCTGAAAGCATCTCTGCATCCAGGGAAATCTGAAAGCATCTCTGCATCCAGGGGAGAGCAGAAAATGTCAAGATGGGATGCTGGGGCCAAAAGGACCAGGTATCTGGTTGTTATCCAGATGGCAGGTTACAGATTACAGAACACAGGGAGACATTAAACAATACTGGGGAGCCAAGGACCACTGTGGGTTGGGTGGCAAGGGAGAACTTCAAGGAGGCAGCAGGATTTGAGTTGAGTTTTGAAGGACAGGTAGAATTTTATTTTATGTTCCCTTTAGAGACACAGGTAGGGCAAACAATTTATCCAAGGTTATTCCACAAGTCATTAGGCAAGCCAGCAATATCGCTCAAAATTCCCGATTCCTAGCTCACTGAGCTATACGGCATCTCTAAGTGGCTATGGTGGTAATATGGGAAATGAGCTTTGGAACAAAGCAAACTTTGTGAGAGCCTCCCCCTCCCTACACATACGCCCCCCCAATATACTCATTACCCATCTGACCCATCCAGAAGATGTCCCCGAAATCGCCAGCATCTAAACGCCACATGGGCCTCCCAGGGACCCAGTCAACTTGCCCGCCTGCTGGCCCTTTTAAACAAACAAAGGGCAACGCACAAGTTATTAGTAAATACCAAGGCTTAGTTTATTGTATAAAACTTCAATCCAACAAATAAATGAGCCATCAAGTTTGAATTTATGTAGCATTCAAAACACATTAAAGCCATTTGACCATGACAAAGGCCTTTCCTGCTTTGAATGATGAGGCCAGCATAGCATAATATCCTTCCGATGAGACATTAAGCCGAGGTCCTTTGGGTTTGTCTCTGGTGACTGTCAAGGTGGAAGTGAAAGGTTCTGCGGCTCTGTTAGAAGAGCTGAGGGGGAGACGGGGTGCTGGGGGCTCCCAAACCCGGATTTCTGAAGCATTTTGAGACCCTACAGGAAGGAAGTGAGTCGATCAGTCAGAAAACCTGGGATCCAGTCCAACTGAGATGATCAGAGGCGAGCATCTACTCCTCTCTGAGCCTCCACCATCTCATCTCTAAAATGGGCAACACTATTTGCTTTGCCTACCTCACACAGCTGTTAAAAGGGAAGTGGATTTGTAAACTGGAAAGTACTGTAGAAACGTGAGAGGTTTTGTTCTCATGGATCCATCAGTGAACTCTTTTCTGTCCCTTAAGATAAGGGCTCAATCATTTTTATGAGTGTCATGGCCCACTTTGGGTCTTGTGCTACCCATGAACCCCTCCTCAATTTTTTTTTATTAATAATTGGAGCAAATGGTAGATTTTAGTTAGATGTTAGAAATAAAGATGATTTTCCCCATTTGTGTTCATGGACCCCCAAATTATGAACACTAATCATTTTTGCACGTCATGACCCACTTTTGGTGGGTCCTGTGAAACCTATGAACCCCCCAAATTTTTTTAAATAATTGGAGCAAATATTAGATTTTAGCTTGACGTTAGAAATAAAGATGATTTTCCCCATTCATGTTCATGGACCCCCAAATTATGAACACTAATCATTTTTGCATGTCATAGCCCACTTTTGGTGGATGCTGTGAAACCTATGAACCCCTCCTCAAATTTTTTTTAAATAATTGGAGTAAATGCTAGATTTCAGTTAGATATTAGAAATAAAGATGAGTTTTTTCCCCATTCATGGTCATGGATCCCCAAGTTATATGAACACCTATCTCTTCTCCCCTTCCTCATCAGCACAAGGCAGCTTTCTTTCTAATGTACTCCATTACTCCTTTTCTTCAGCCTTTAACTTTTATGAACTGAATAAGGGTCACCCCCAGCAGGATTCTAAAGTAGGTCATGTTCCCCTTTATCACCCTCAGCTTCTCCTTTCCTTTCCCTCCCCTTTTATGAACACCCTCTCCCTTATTATTTCTGGTACCTCATCTCTCCTTCTCTCTTTCCTTTCTTGTCTCCTCATTTTGGAGCTTGCTGTCTCCTTATGGAAGGAATAGTCTTGTCCCCCATTAAGGCCATTTCAAGTTTCTCTGGGCAGTAAGAGGAGGTGTTTCAGAGTCAGTGGTTTTTTCTCAGGCTCTTAAAATCACCACTTGATGGCCTCCTACACACAAGGTCAGCCCAGTTGGAACCTGCTTTTGCAAAATAGAAAAAAAAAAAACAAGCCCTATGCCTTAAGGGGTCCTGAGTGAAATATGGCTTTCTGACTATGTTTTGTTTTTGTTTTTTTTTTTTTTTTTTTTTTAGGGAAGAGCCACATGACCCTAAAGCCCAAGCCATTCCATCAGGCATTATTTACTTTGGGTATGTAAGCAAACTCCATGGACTCTGGGGCAAAGTGTTCTTTGAGGGAGATACCTTACAGGGAGCAGGAGTACCCCAATTCTGAGCTCCAGCTCATAGCATAGCCAGGTATCCAACTCTTCATTCACTTCCTAGTTTCAACTCTAAAAAAATTTATTAAGCAATTGTGCCAGGTACTAAGGATGACACAGTTTGGGCAACATGCCAACTTAACCCTAAATGCACACCTCACAATCTATTAGGCAGATATAATACACAAATAACTATAAATACAAAATAATACTCAACAATTACGTGTGAGAAGCATAAATAAAGTGCTGTTAGGGGTTTAAAGGGGAGAAGAACATTGCTGACTGGGGTGGGGTGCAGAGGTGAGGTTCACAAAAGGAAAGTTTCATGAGCTCATTTGATAAGTCTTAAAAGACTGACAAATGCTTGTGAGATATATGGAGTCATTCTGTCCTTAAATATTTATCAAGCAAATGTACAATGCCAAGCACTTAGTTAAGCACTAGGGGTACAAAAAGAAAGGCAAAAGACAGACCCTGCTTTCAAAGAGCTCACAATCTAATAGGAGGAGGCACTTTGTAGCTACACAGTGAATAAATTTGAGGTAATTGCCCGAGGAAGGCACTAAAACTGAGGAGCTGGAAAAGGCTTCCTTCCTTTGGCTGAGACTTAAAGGAAGCCAGGACAAAGAGATAAGGAGGGACAATGTCATAGCCAGTAAAAAGGCTGGAGTTGGGAGAGAAGAGGTTCTTGTTTGAGGCATTTCTAGGAGATGCGTGTTGATGGGTCACTGAGTACCCAGAGGGAGTTGGAATAAGGGTTTGACATGGAAAAAGATCAGGAAGTTTGTTATGAAATGCTAAAAAGGATTTTCTTTTGAATCCTGGAGAAAATATGGAGCCAACCACTATTTACCAGTCCATCCCAATTACTTTCAGATAAGGAAAGAGAAAGCCAGAGAGTTAATAACTTCCCTAAGATTACATAGGTAATAAGGTACATAGATGAGATTTGAACTCAAATTTTCTGTCTTCAAAGCCTACTGATTTATCTTCTTGTTTAGTCGTGTCTGACCCTTTGTGACCCCATTTGGGGTTTTCTTGGTTCAGATACTAGAATGGTTTGTCATTTCCCTCTTTAGTTTATTTTAAAGATGAGGAAACTGGGGCAGATAGGGTTATCTGACTTGCTCAAGGTCACACAGCTAGGAGGTGTCTGAGGTCAGATTTGAACTCCAGGTAGATGTCTTTCTGATTTCAAGTCCAATGCTCTATCTACTATGGTGCCGCCCAGCTGCTCCATTTATCTTGACCTTTTTGTAAATTAATGAACACTTCTGAACCATCCCCATTGGCTTATGTAAAAATTGTTATGAAACTGGGGGCGGAGCCAAGATGGCGAACTGCGGACAGCTTTCTCTGTGAACTCCTCCGACATTCCCTCAAACCCAGACAAAGTAAGCCTTCCAACTGGTTTCTGAGTGAGGGCCTCGCCAAGCATTTGGACTACAACACACTTCTATAAAAGATCTACCTTGAAAGAACTCCGGAGAAGGTTAGCCTCAGGGAAAATCGGCCGCTGGTCGCGATCGGACTCCAGCCGGGGCGGAAGTCAGGACTGCGATAGAGGGGCGGATTTTGGGCACCCAGGAAGCCCCTG
This sequence comes from Myrmecobius fasciatus, assembly GCA_023553655.1. NCBI lineage: Eukaryota > Metazoa > Chordata > Mammalia > Dasyuromorphia > Myrmecobiidae > Myrmecobius > Myrmecobius fasciatus. Next base: position 65,565 of record JAJPUD010004700.1, read on the forward strand.
GGAGATGCCTGGGCCACTTTGCTCTGCTTGCGGGCAGGTGCTTTGGCAGATCTGCCTTTGGAAGGGGGTGGATCGAGAACAGCTGAAAACGTGGTCCTAGTGCGAATCTAGCCCGACCAGCCTCAGACCGGAAGTCAACTCGGCAAACTGCCCCAGGGCAAATACAAATTGTTGCAGTTTTCTCGGCTTTTGACCAATATCCCAACTTTAAATCATGAGCAAGAAGCAGAAGAGAGCTCTCACCATAGAAAGCTTTTACGGAGAAAAAATAGAACAGTCCCCAGATCCTGACATTATGAAAACAATCCCAGATGAAGCCACAAAGGCAGACTTAAGTTGGTCTCCCTTTCAGAAGGCTTACCTGGATGATTGCATTAAGAATCTCAAAAGAGAGCTAGAAGAAGAATGGGGAAATAAATTGAGATCAGGGCAACAGAAATATCAAAAACTGGAAAATAGGACTGGCGAATTGGAAAAAGAAAACAGTTCACTGAAAAACAAAATTGGTGAATTGGAAAAAATCACCAATTCACTGGAAAATAAAAATGGTGAACTGAAAAACAAAATTGGTGAATTGGAAAAAGACAACAATTCACTGAAAAACAAAATTGGTGAATTGGAAAAAGACAACAATTCACTGAAAAATAAAACTGGCAAAATGGAAAAAGAATGCATTGAATCCAGAAATTCAATTGGCCAGCTACAAAAGGAGCTAAAAAAGATAACTGAAGGAAATAATACTTTAGAAATTAAAATTGAACAAATGGAAGTGAATGACTCAATAGGACTTCAGGAATCAGTTAAACAAAAACAAAAAAATGAAAAAATAGAAGAAAATATGAAATATCTCCTAGGAAAAACAACTGACTTGGAAAACAGATCCAGGAGAGACAATTTAAGGATTATCGGACTCCCTGAAAGCCACGATGAAAAAAAGAACCTGGATGCTATCTTCCAGGAAATCATGAAAGAGAATTGCCCTGATGTTTTAGAATCAGAAGGCAAAATTGGCATTGAAAGAATTCACCGATCACCTCCAGAAAGAGACCCCAAAATTAAAACCCCAAGGAATATCGTGGCCAAATTTCAGGACTATCACACCAAGGAAAAGATATTGCAAGCAGCTAGAAAGAAACAGTTCAAATACCGAGGAACTGTCATTAGAATTACACAGGATCTGTCAGCTTCCACATTGAAGGATCGAAGGGCCTGGAACCAGATATTCCGAAAGGCAAAAGAACTTGGATTACAGCCAAGAATAAGTTATCCAGCTAGAATGAGCATCATCTTCCAGGGAAGAAGATGGTCATTCAATGATACAGGAGAATTTCACCTATTTCTAATGAAAAGACCTGATCTGAACAAAATATTTGACCTCCAAATAGAGAACTCAAGAGAAACATAAAAAGGTAAAAAGGAAAACTCTTGAGAACTATATTCCTACTATAGGTATCCTTTAAAGAATGGCAGTATAATTTGATTTTTCTTTGATAATAATGGAAAAGAAATTAGAGGTGGAAGGGATACCATACTGAAAAAGAAAAAGGGGGGAGGGGGGAAAAGGAGGCAAAATAAAGTAAAAATAAAGGAGGTAAAATAAGGCAAAATCTCATAAAGAGACATAGAAGATCTAATATAATTGAGGGGAAGAAGGGAGGGCGATGAGTATTGTGTAAACCTTACTCTCATTAGATTGGACTCTAAGAGAGTATATCAGACACATTTGGCTTCAAAGAAAGCACTGACCCTCCTTGTGGGAAGGTAGGAGGGAGGGGAGAAAAGGAAAGGGATAAACTAATAGAAGGATTAGGGGAAAGGTATAAAGGGGAGGGAGGGACTCTAAAGGGAGGAGGATTATTGGTGGGAGGTGGTCATCAAGAGCAAAGTACTGGGGAGGGGGGAAGGGAGAGAGGGAAAAGGGAAGAGAAAATCATAACTCTGGGTAAATAAGATGGCAGGGAATACAGATACAGTTATTTTAACTGTGAATGTGAACGGGATGAACTCTCCCATAAAACGGAAGCGGGTAGCAGACTGGATTAAAAGCCAGAATCCTACAATATGTTGTTTACAAGAAACACATCTAAAACATAGAGATACATACAGAGTGAAGGTAAAGGGCTGGAGCAGAATCTTCTATGCTTCAGGTGAACAAAGAAAGGCAGGGGTAGCAATCCTTATCTCCGATCAAGTAAAAACAAAAATAGATCTAATTAAAAGAGATAAGGAAGGAAACTACATTTTACTAAAGGGTTCCATAGACAATGAAGCAGTATCAATACTTAACATATATGCATCAAGTGGTATAGCATCCAAATTCCTAGAGGAGAAGTTAAGAGAGATGCAAGGAGAAATAGACAGTAATACTATACTAGTGGGAGATCTCAACCTTGCTCTCTCAGAATTAGATAAATCAAATTCCAAAATAAATAAGAAAGAAGTTAGGGAGGTTAACAAAAGGCTAGAAAAGTTAGGTATGATAGATCTCTGGAGGAAATTGAATGGTGATAGAAGGGAGTATACTTTTTTCTCAGGGGTTCATGGAACTTATACAAAAATTGATCATGTGTTAGGGCATAAAAACCTCAAAATCAAATGCAGAAAAGCAGAAATAGTAAATGCATCCTTCTCAGATCATGATGCAATAAAACTCACATGTAATATAAGGCCAGGAGAAAATAGGCCACAAGTTATTTGGAAATTAAATAATCTAATCCTGAAGAACGAATGGGTGAAAGAGCAAATTATAGACACAATCGAAAATTTCATCCAGGAGAATGACAACAATGAGACAACATACCAAAATTTGTGGGACTCGGCTAAAGCGGTTATAAGGGGTAATTTTATATCTCTAGATGCTTACTTGTGTAAAACAGAGAAGGAGAAGATTAATGAACTGGGCTTACAATTAAAAAAGCTAGAAAAAGACCAAATTACAAACCCTCAATTAAATACCAAATTGGAAATTCTGAAAATTAAAGGGGAGATCAATAAAATTGAAAATAAGAAAACTATTGAATTAATAAATAAAAGTAAGAGTTGGTTTTATGAAAAAACCAACAAAATAGATAAGCCTTTAGTTAATTTGATTAGAAAAAGAAAAGAGGAAAATCAAATTATTAGCCTCAAAAATGATAAGGGAGAACTTTCCTCCAATGAAGAGGAAATTAGAGTAATAATTAGGAGTTTCTTTGCCCAACTTTATGCCAATAAATTTGATAATGTAAATGAAATGGAGGAATATCTACAAAAATATAGATTGCCCAGATTAACAGAAAAGGAAATAAATTATTTATGTTTGTGGCAGCCCTTTTTGTAGTGGCTAGAAACTGGAAATTGAATAGATGCCCTTCAATTGGAGAATGGCTGAATAAATTATGGTATATGAATATTATGGAATATTATTGTTCTGTAAGAAATGACCAGCAAGATGATTTCAGAGAGGCCTGGAGAGACTTACATGAACTGATGCTGAGTGAAATGAGCAGAACCAGTAGATCATTATACACGGCAACAACAGTACTATATGACGATCAATTCTGATGGACATGGCTCTCTTCAACAATGAAATGTTTCAAACCACCTCCAATTGTTCACTGAAGAAAGCCATATACACCCAGAGAGAGGGATGCGAAATGTGGACCACAACATAACATTCTCATATTCCTTGATTGATGTTTGCTTACATTGTGTTTCCTTTATCTGATATATCGTTTGTGTAGATAAGATTTTTCTTGCCCAACAATGATAAGTTTGGAAATATATATACATATATTCGATTTGCCAATATTTTAACATAATTAACATGTAGTGGATATCCTGCCATCTAGGGGAGGGGTGGGGAGTTGGGGGGGAAAATTTGTAATGGAAAGCTATGTAAGGGTTATTGTTGAAGAATTACCCACACATATGTTTTGCAAATAAAATAAAATTAAAAAAAAAAAGAATACAGGGTAGAAAAAAAAGAAGAAAAAAAATTGTTATGAAACTTTAATGAATTTATCCCAGTGATTTGGAATATTAGTAATTGAGTCATAATTAGCACAGGGACCTCTTCCCATATCTTGGAGTTCATCTCTTAGGACATAGTCTTGGAGCATAATAATGCAAGGGAGGGGGCAGGGAAGAAAAGGACAGTGACCTTGAGATAATGCAAAACACAACCACTGTTGAAGCTTCCACCTCCATCACAATTGAACATAATTCCTTTTATCATCACTTCTTTGGCCACTGGTGAAAAGATGTTTAGTTCTGTCTTTAATCTACATATCCATTGTTTATATAGTTACTTCTAAAGCGCTTGCCTGAAAACTCTGTTCTCAAGTATTTGACAAGTTATTCCTGTAATCTTGTTTATCCAATTTACATTACTTCTGGGGAAAGGGTTGGCAAATTTCTTCCTAGCCTCCATCCAATTTAGCCTAAATTCCAAATTAAGAAAGTCTGAATTAGTTCAATTCAATTCATCAAATGTTTATTACACATCTACAAGGCTCAGCATTCAGTGTGTCCATGAAAGTCCCACTCAAGATGACTCTTTGCTCCCACAGGCCCAGGAAGTACAGAGAACGGAAGATTCTAGGGTTTATATCATTTTGTTGGGTTTTTTAAAAAGAAGTAAAAACAAAATACAGCCTCACAGGTACTCATCAGAAAAGGTACCTCCCACCTGTACAATAAAATCATAAAAGTATGACAATGGAGACTACTGGAATGAATTTATTAAACAGTCTGCAGAGTGCTGACATCAAGTAAGGAGGCTAGGTCTTCCCATTCAAAAACCCAGTACAGAGGAATCATCCTGGTTGCTCTGCTAGCTAATGAACATTTCTGAGGTGTCCTCAATTAAGAAAAAAAAGATGGGCAGCTTAAGGTATTAGGGTACCCATAGAGGGTACCCTAAATTCTAGATTTTTAAAGCAAGTGAACTTATTTGTATGTGTTTAGGTATATGTGTGTGTACATATGTGTGTGCATGCATATATGGGTGTCTCTACATGTGTATGTGTAGATACATGCAAACATAAACACATATGATTAGTTTTCTTTGTAATCCAATATATTTGATTTTAGGGATTTAAAAACATTTTTCTGAGAAAGGCTCCATCATCTTTGCTAGTCTACCAAGAAGGATCAAGACAAAAAAAAAGTTAATCTGGGCCCTAAATGAAGCCCAAACAACAGGATGCTTTATTCATGTCAAGATTCTTCAAATATTCCTATGCAGAAGGAGGTAATGTGATTTAGGATAAAGAGACTTGGACATTAAATTAGTGGATATTGATTGAATCTCCTAATCTGACACTTATTAGATATATAGCCATAAACAGAGCACCTTGTTTTGTTATTTGTACCACAAAGATAACCATATTTGCTTCATAAACGTTATTGGAGGTGGGGGGGGGTTGCAAAAGAGATTTTACATTATTTTATGTGACTAGAATAAAGTCATGGTTGGTATGCTTCTCAGATTTATAGATGATTCCAAGGAAAGGAGAGCCAACATAGTGAATGTCCGGAGGAATCTAAAAAGACCTTGACTAGCTAGAAAGATAACCCTGGTCTAATCAGATGAGATTTGTGTAGGATAAAAGTAAAGCTTTATATTTGGATCCCCCAAATGAATTCAAATTTATAAGTACAAGCTTGTGGTAGAAGTAATATATTAAATCCTCCTTCCATGCAATTTAGGCTGATTTTTCTTTTAAATTTTCCCTTAAAAGGTATTGAACCCATTCTTCAGACTTGGTTGGTTTTGGGGGTGAAAGACTCATCACTTATCTAATGTTATCACTTTCTGATATCTTGAAGCAGCCCCAGGAAGTTTTAGGAATATTCTGATATTTGGCAGGTGGATCACAATGGGTAACTCAAGCAGTGGAGATTCCTTCAGTTGAGTCAACTTGAAATGTGCTCGGTATCCTCCCTTGTTAAATATTCTCCTACTATGGCTAAGTAAATCTCTTTGTTAACTGTTCAATGACTTATACGGATCTTATTTTGTTCCAAAATCAAACCTGAACTATCAGGAGACTATTTTGACTCTGGCTCAGCTAAGAACAAGGCTGATGGATACATGGCTAGATAGGATCTGGGGGGTTCCTTAGCGAGCTGCAAGCTCAGTGTGTGTCAAGTTCCACATGGCAAGTAGGAAAGGTAGTGGAGTCTAAAGTTACAGTACGAGGCACCCAGTGGCCAAGATCTGCCCTGTTCAGGACACAAATCCAGTGTCCTTTGTTCTGCTCTGACTGTGGCATTTTAGGAAGGACACAGAACACATCCAGAGGAAGGTAACCATCAAAATGAAGGGACTTGAGATGACAACCTGGGAGAGTTTATTTGAAGAGATTGAGGGTATTTAATCAGGAAGGAGAGGAGAATGATATGACAGCTGCCTTCAAGGATTTGAAGGTCTGTCATGTGGAAAAAACAACTTACTTGTTCTTTCTAGTGACCCAGAAAATTGAAGCAGGAGTCATGGGTGGACTCCACGGCTCTCATAATGCAGCCAAAGACTTCATTAGCTTTTCTGGTTGCCATATTGAACTATTGACTCATATTGAGCTTGCAGGGTGCTAGAATCTAAGATTTTTTTTTTCCAAATGAATTGTTGTCTAGTCACATCTGCCAGTTTTGTTTTTGGCTAGACCAGTCTCAGGCCGCTCTCCTGCTTGCTCATTTTTGATATTGGAACAAAACGAATCAGAGAGCAAGATTTAACAAAGATTTTAGGCTCAGTGTAAGGAAAAACACGGTAACAGTTTTTATAGTTGTTTTCAGTCATGTCTGACTCTTCGTGGGGTTTCCTGGCAAAGAAACTGGAGTGGCTTGCCATTTCTTTCTCCAGCTGATTTTACAGATGAGGAAACTGAGGCAAACAAGGTTAAGTGACCCGCTCAGGATCGCACAACCAATAAGTATCTGGGGTCAGATTTGAACTCTGGGAAAATGAGTCTTGCTGCCTCCAAGTCTGGTACTCTGTGCACTATGGCACCACCTAGTGGTCCTGTTAGAACCGTGAGAGCACTCTAAAAGTAAAAAGCTAAGTCTGGAGGGACTGGACTCCTCCCCACTGCAGGTCTTTCCAATTTTGTCTTTGTATCCTCAGCAACTAGCACAGTGCCTGTTAAATAGCAGGTACTTAATAATTCCTTACTGAATTGAATTGTATAGAATCCAAGAAAAGGCTATTTATTTATTGCTGGGGATTTGGGAGAAGGGGGGTAGTTTGGGCTAGAATGCCTCTTGAGGGACTGAAAAGTGCTCTGTAAACATAAGATGCTTTATAAATGTCAGCTCTTTGCATTATTAGTGACTGCATCAAGTCTTTCTCTCCTATAAGCCTTTTAAATGAAAACAATGGCCATGTCTAACAAACTGGTCCAACCAGCTATACTGGGAAAACAAAATCGGTGCACGCCACATATGGCCCAGACCGGGACATGAGCTAGTTGGGCAGCTTAGCAAATGAGTCCATCAATATGTATATCAATATATACAGATGGACAATGAGCTGGGCCTAGAATTGTACAGGAGAAGGAAATGGGCTCGATTGCATTTGGAAAAAGGCTCAGTGATTTCAGTGGCTCCAAATGGCTGCTGCAGACTCCCATTTCTTTGTTGTCGAAATTGTGAGTGACTTTGTCCCCCCCAGCATGCAGAAGGAGCCAGGAGGAGGAGATGCTGCCCTCCTTCCATCTTCTCTGTTTCTTGAAGCTAGTTTGACTAAGGTAATTTGAACTGTCCTAGGGGAAGAAGGGAAAGAGACGGTCGGGGAGAGAAGGAGACACAATCCCCGAGTCCCTGAATCCAATCTAGGAGACGCTAGTGCCAGCAGGAGACATATCACACAGGTATTGGAGGAGAAAAGTAAATCTTGACTGATGTGCAACTAGGTTTTTGTGTGTGAGACTTGGAACTGGGAGACCAAGGTGGAAAAAGCAGCTTAGGAAAAGCCATTTGACCCAGGGGTATGTGGATAGCTTAAAATATAGCCTTATTTTTCTTTCTGCAGGCCAGTTGCTAAAGAAGGGGGTCCCTTGGAAAAGAATGAGTGCCATTTGCCAGAGGATGAGGGTGACAGAACTTTGCAGGGTGACAAAGCTCAAGGAGAATCGTGATGATGAGGGACCAATAACCCCTTAGCTGAAAGTCAGAACTATGGGGAACAAGCAATGATGGGGATTGTGGAGGGAGGTATTCCCCCATCCCCTCAGAAGTAAGTCCATCTCTCTGCTGGAACCAGAACATGGTTTATTGCTGTCTTTTGTTCTTGAAGAGACCCAGAGTGACCTCACCATGTTGGGAGCAAGGTACAGTGTGTCCAGCTGTGGCTGATCCAACCGATACCACTTGGAGGCTTTAGCACAGGGCAGACACAAATGGTACATGAGGGAGGTTTGCTTGTTGGCAGGTATGATACAAGGGGGTTCTTCTTTCTGACTTCAGCAAATTTGCAGGATGAAAGGGACAAGTTTTAAAGATAAGATATAGGGATCCGATCGAATTTGCACCCAGTATAGGTGAGCCCCTTTCAGATGTGAATGGACCATTCTGGACCTAATCAGGGAGGTGAAACTTTAGGTGGACCATTTGCCTGGGAAAAGGCCACCAAAGACAATGACTTTGTACCTGGGCCATAGATAATTTCTGTGCCTTTTCCCAGTTTTACATTTGCATAAACCTACTGGATTTCAGTCACTTACTAGTTGTGTGACCCTGGATAAGGCACTAAAGCTCTATCTGACTTAATTTCCCCTTTTGTAAAATCATGCTGGTAATAATAGCACCTGTCTCCCAGGATTATTGTCAGGATGAGCACTATCTGAATGCTAGCTCTGTTATTTTTATAGACCAACTGGACAATCTTATAGTTTACAAACTCAAACCACAGAGCTGTTTGCTAATTATTGGGCAAATGGTCATTGTCTGGTTAGGACCTACCCTACGGGGATGGTGATTTGGGAAATGTAATGGTGGTCACAAGTTAGGGCAAAGTCTCACACTAAGAGGACCCAGTCCTAAACCAGGAAGAGCTGTCCACAGGAAAAGCTAAATCTCTACTCTCCCATCTCCTTCCTGGAGATGACAAATCTTAGGACTAAGGCCCTGGGAGAGCGGGGCTGAAAGGATTAACAGTCCAAGCAAAGGGTTTCTCTTCCTTCTAAAGTGGAGAAATGCTATAGCTGAGGATTGCAAATGAACCTGAAACAGGAAGCAGTAAAGACTATAGCTGTCCACCCCAGAACCAGCCCACAAAGTAGATCAACAAATCCAAAAGAGACATCACACTCGTAAAAGTCATCATCATCATATCTACACTAATAAAGGGCCTATTATGTTCCAGGCACTATGATAAAGCCTTACAAAATCATCTTATTTATTTTTTACAACAATTACTCCTATTTTACAATTGGGAAAACTGAGGCAGAGATTAAGTGACTCCCCCAAGATCACCCAGGTAGTAAATATCTGGGGCCACATTTAAACTCAGGTCTTCCTTATTCCAGGCCCAGAATTTTGTGCCCTATGGTACCATCTGGTTGTTTTAATACAAAGTTTGGTGAACCTAGCCAGACAACCATCCAAGAGAGACATTACACTCAATGGTGAAGGCCATGATGAAGACAAAGAGAGAAAAATTATAATGCGCCTGCAATTCTTTAGCTGTGAGTTGCTTTATTCACATATTCCCCACAGATATAGTAGCCACCGTTATACTTCAACTTTGTACCCATTTTCCCCAAAGGAACTAGAGTTTGTTTGAGAGATCTCAGCCAACCCAGGTTCACGGAGGGATGTTTCCTAACTATTGTTCTTGCTATGCCTTTTGAGAAAATGTCTTGGCAAAGGCCAGTTGAGTTCACTGGCTAGATTGTTAATGGGATGCAAACTGGTGGAGGACCTGCAAGAGTAGTATGTTTTCGGAGACTTCTCAATAAAACTGTGCCTGTTTTGAGCTTTGTGAGTCCATGGAAGACATATTAGGGACTTTTGGGGAGCATCATATAATCAAATTCTCAGATCTTTTATTTTGGAGCAATGAAATAAGGAGTAAGAAGTTCTCTTAAGTGTCCCCAGATTCTGGGTTAGGTGAGTCTCTGACACAAAGGTTA
>JAJPUD010004700.1:75689-92579 GCA_023553655.1 Myrmecobius fasciatus
ATGCACGAGTGGATGAGTTTCAAAAGGTGGTTTACATTTATAAAGTGATATAAAATATACAGAGATATGGATTTATGGAGAGGGCAGCCAGTCATGTAAAAAGAAAAAAGAAAAGAGATGGTCATTCTGAGTTGCTTTATAAGCAACTATTATTATATTATAATAATAATATTATAACTATTATTATAGTAATCATGAAATATTAGAAGAATAAAAGGAAAAACTTCTAGGCTATCTAATAGATATTCTGCAGAACATAGACAAAAATTTTACAGGCTTGGAGGACATGATGGTGCTACAATCTCCACCATTAGGTGGATTACCCACCCATCCCAATGCAATGGTGGATATCTCAAAGGACTATAGAGCACTGCACTAGACACCAGGACAGAAATGGAAAGGATACAATGCTTATCCTTATGGTGCTTAGAATATATTTTATATATGAGTAGACTTTTTTTTCCCTTTAGAAATTGCCTTGTATGGTGGAAAAAACTAAATGGCAGTCTGATTATCTGGAAAAAGCACTAGTCTGTAAATTAGGAGATTTGAGTTCTAGACCTGATTTTACTTCATTAGCCATGTAACCTTTGGAAAAGTGACTTCCCTTCTCTAGCCCTTGGTTTCTTCATCTGTAAAAAGAGGGGGAAGGGAAGACCAGATGGATTTTTAAGATCATTTAGAGCCCTGTGGTTTCCTGAATCCTATAAAATGATGTACCTAGTTACCATGAAAGACATGGAGGCGATGGGACATCATTTACCAGCTGACTTCCATTTTAGATCCACAGTGTTTTCCAAAGCACAATATAAGAGAACCACTGTTGTTTACATATTAATATAAATCATCTGGGCCTCAACAAGCAAGTCTGAGTAAACTTGTGTTTAATGTCAAGTTTATATTAATATTTGCATTAACAAGATTGATAATTTACAAATTTACATAACAATACATATGTAAAGGCTGAGCTAAGTTTGGGTTTATACACATTTACATAATGTTTACAGATTGATTGATTAGACAAACTTGAGCATAAATCTGAGTGAACCACAGGCTGTTTTTTCTCTCTGAGCTGGGTATCCTATGTCTTAATAAATGGACTAAGTTTTACCTAAGTCCTCTATTATAACCTTCACAGAAGATTTGATATTTTGTGAAAAGTAATTTTAACTGAAAAGACTAAGATGAAATCATTGGCACTATTTCCCCTTAATCTCCAGCCTGTCTTTGGGAGAAAAGGAGATGTCTGTGCTTAAACAGTTCTCTGGCAATGATAAAAACTCAGCCTCGGGCAGGGAAGCCAGAGTTAAGGCTTCCCCCCTCCTCCTATGATCTTCTAGAATCTTTGGACAGCTGGGACCTTGAGAGGTCACCTCCATCCCAGCCAGACTCAGGCAGACCAAAATCTTAACTAGCTCGAGAAGTGACAAGCAAAATGTAGCCTAACAGCCAGTGTTTACAGAGGACTTTAAGGTAATATGTATCTCATGTTATTTCCCTATCACCTGTGTTTTGTAGATGAGGAAACTGAGGCAGACAGGTTATTTTGACCCTTAAAATTGATTGCACAGGATATAAACCAAAGATTCTTAACTTTGTTTTATTCCAGAGGACCCTTTGAGCAATCTGGCCAGACCAATGGACCCCTTCTCAGAGTCATGTTTTTCAATGCATAAAATAAAATACATAAGATGACAAAGGAAACCAATCCTATTGAAATTAAATATATATATATATAGATATATGTTTTCCCATTGGAATTCAGTTTACGGAAATTATAGTTATACTTCAGAAATCTCTCCATACTCTTTAGGGTCCCCTTAAGGGTCTATGGACCCCAAAAAAGATCCCGGCTTAAGAAAACAGACATAAACTGTCCCAAATGGTAAAACTTCTTTTGGGGAGAAGAGGGGGAAATAACTTTGTATAGCAATTTGCAAAACATTTTCACATGCATTGTCTCATTTGATCCTTAAATCTCCTTGTAAAATATTGCAAGAAAGGCAGTTTTTTTCCTTCTGTTTTTTTACACATAAGGAAACAGGCTATGGAGTATAAGGCAAAAGATGTTGGATCTTTGTGTCTCTCACATACTAGGATACTAGTCAAGTTTCTTTTATATAGTATGCTCCTAAGTCTACTGATTCATTTCTGTCTTTAACCAGTACCAAAGTATTTTGAGAATTATTGCTTTGTATCATAGTTTAAGATCTAGTACTGCCAGATTCTTTTGTTCTCACTTCTTGTCATTGTTTCCCTGGAGATAGATTCTTGACTTTTTTTTGCCACCATAAGAATTTTATCATTATTTTTTCTAATTATACAATGTAACCCTTTGATGGGCTTAGTATAACATTGAATAAATAAATTAATTTAGCTACTATTTTTTTCATATTGAATCATCCTATTCATGAACAATCAATGGTTTTTCAATAATTTAAGTCTGTATTTTTGTAAACAGTAATTTTATTTATATAATTCTTTTGCAGATCTTTATAAGTAGATTTCCAAATATCTCTTACATTCTATAATAGTTATGAAGGGAATTTCTTTTTTTTTTCCTTCTTCCTTGTGGATTTTTTTTTTTTGGTATTATGGAGAAAGACTGACTTTTGTGGATTCTAAATCTTTCAAGTTTGCTGAAGTGATGATTTAAATTAATTTTCTTAATTCTTTCAGATTCCTTAAGTAGACTATCATATCATCTGCAAAAAATTGATAATTTTTTTTCTTTACTTATGCATATTTTCTTCTTTTTCTGATCTTATTGCTGCTGCTAGAATTTCTAGTATAGTGTCAAATAGCAGTGGTGATGATGGATGTCTTGTTTCACCCAGATTCTATTGGAAAAGATTCTAATTTATCTCCATTATATATAATGATATATCCCTTGGTTATGTATACATATATATGCAATATATGTATTCATATATTAGCATCTGCATATGTTATATATACTATTTATCATTTTTAAAGGAAGGCTCAGTAATTGCTATTTTTGTATTTTTAACACTAAGGTGGGTGTTCAATTTTATTTGCAGCTTTCTATCTATTAAAATAATTGAATTATTTTTGTTCATTGTGTTATTAAAAGAGCTAATCAAATTTGTAGCTTTCCTGATATTAAGCCAACCCTTCATTCTGATAGAACTCCAACCTGACCATGATATGTAATGTTTGTGATATGTTGCCTTTTCTTTTTCTGTTAGCTTTTTGCTGATGTTTTTTTTTAAATTTTTAAATAAATGTTTTAAATCTATGTTCATTAGGGACAGTTTTCTTTTTTGTTGTTCTTTTGACTCTTCCTGGTTCATGTATAAAGATCATAGTTGTATTACTGAAATAATTTGCATTCCTTTTTTTGCTATTTTTGTAAACATTTTATATAGTATAAGAATAAATTGTTTTTTTAATGTTGGATAAAATTCAATTGTGAATCCATCTGGACCAGGAGTTTTCTTTTCTTTGGAAGTTTGTTTATGACCTAACCATTCTCTGTCTCCAAAATGGAGTTCTTTAAATCATCTATTTCTCATTCTCTTAATTTGAGTATTTTATATATTTTTAAATATTCATTTATTTCATTTAAGTTGTCTGTTTTACCATTGGACAAAAGTTTCCAATAATGTCTTTTATTTCTTCTAAATTTATTGTGAATTTTTCATTTTTGATAGCTACTAATTTTGTTTTCCTCTTCTTTTAAATCAAATGAACTAGAGTTTCTCTATTTTATTGTTCCCTCCTCCAAACACTTAGTCCCATTTTTATTTATTGAGTCAATAGTTTTTTGTTTGTATTCAATTTTGTTCATCTCTCCTTTGATTTTTTAGGATTTCTAGTTAGGTATTCAATTGGGTTTTAAAATCGTGTTGCTTTTCTAATACTTTTAGTTTTATTCCCAATTTACCAATCTGTTCTTTTTTTATTGATAAAATTTTCCATATGTATTAAAATTTTAAAAGATGCTATCTAAAGATATACATTTTTCCTTAAGAGTTGATTTTGGCTACCTCCCAAATGTTTTAGCGTGTTGTCTTATTGTTATCATTGTCTTTAATGAAATCATCTATCATTTCTCTACCTTGTTCTTTGATCCACATATTCTTTAAATTTGTTAGTTTCCATTTAATTTTTAATGGTTCCCGCACACAGGCCTTTATTTAATATATATTTTATTACATTGTAGTCAGTAAGGAATATGAATAAAATTTCTACTTTTCCACAATGGTTTGGGAGGATTTAATGTCCTGAGATATCAGTTCTTATTAAAGTTTAATGCACAGCTGAGAAATATATATATATATATATTTTTCTATTTCAATTCAGTAATTGCCAGAGGTCTATCATAACTAATTTTTCTAAGAACTTTTTCTAAAACTTTCAAAATACTTAATATTTTCCTTTTTGGTTAGATTCATCTAGGATTAAAAGGAATAATTTGAGTTTCAAGACTATTATTGTCTTAGTGTCTATTTTTCCTTATAATTCATTTAGTTTTCCCTTTAAGCGTTTCAAAGCTATGCCATTTGCTCCACATATGTCAAATATTCAAATCAATTCCCTGTCTGTTACCTTTCCAAAAAAAAAAAAAAAAGCAGTTTCTCTCTTTCTTTTAATTAGCCTATTTTTGCTATCGCCTTCTCTAAAACTGTAATTGCTACTCCCCCCCCTTTTTTTGGTTTTGGTGTGTGTGTGCTATAGGGTATAAGTAATTTTGCCCCTTTCCCATTTTTAACTCTGTGAATCTTATGTTTCAAGTGTGTTTCTTATAAAGAACTTATTATTGGATTTTGCTTAATCCATTTTGCTAACTTCTCCCATTTTTGTGGGGGAGTGAATCACATTGACAGTTACAATAATTAATCGTTTATTTCTCTCTATCTTATTCTCTTAAACTTTTTCTTTTCTATACTTTTCTATTTATTTCAAATCATTCCTTTTTTTTTCTTTAACCTTCTCTTCGTTATCTCCTTCTCTTCGTTATCTATAAAGACCACAGAGTGAAGGTGATACAAAGCAATAATAATAATAGCTAGTTGGGATAGAGAGGATGCAGTGGATAGACTGCTAGTCCTGGAATCAGGAGGGCCTGAGTTCAAATCCAGCCTCAGACATTTAACAGTTACTAAGTGTGTGACTCGGGCGAGGCACTTAACCCCAATTGCCTCACCAAAAAAATATATATATATTAACAATAGCTAAAATGTATATATTACCATGTGCCAGATACCATATTAAGGACTTTACAAACATATCACTTGATCCTGGTGGTAATGCTGTTACTATCCCCATTATATAGATATATAGATTGTATAGATACATATAGAAAGTAATAATATATAAATATATAATTATGTGTAGTTATAAAGCCTTTACAACAAGTATATAATTACTAATAACATACTGTTAAGCATGATTATATAATTATATAGTTAAGTAACATAACAATACTAGTTTCACATTTTATGGGACTTATTGCCAAGCTTTGTCCTGAGCAGGTCACAAATATTATCTCATTTGATCCTTACAACAATCCTGGGAGACAGGTGCCATTATTGTCCCATTTTACAGATGATGAAAGTGAATCCAGCAAAGGTAAAGTGAGTCACGCAAGATCACACAGCAGGTAAATGTCCGAGGCAGAACTGGAACTGTGCCTTTCCTGATTGCAGACGTAGCACCCCCCTTCTACCTAACTATACCCCCCACACGAGGGCAACTGGGTGGCTCAGCAGGAGCAGAACCTGAGCCGGCATCAGGAAGACCTGAGCTCCAATAAAGCCTCAGACGTTTACAAGCCGTGTGATCCTGTGCAAGTCACTTAACCAGTTTGCCTTTATCTGCAAAACGAGCAAGAGAAGGAAATGGCAAATCACTTGGGCATCTTTGCCAGAAAACTCCCCACGGGGTCACAAAGAGGCAGATGTGACTGCAACAAATGAATCACAACCACACCATGGGTCTGTAGGTGTATTTGTGAATGTGTTTTCTAAGCCTAAAAGACAATGTGCTTTATTCACCAGAGAGCCAGTCTCAGAGACAGGAAGTTCAAGGACTGACTTTGATACTTTCTAGCTTTATGAGCACCAGGAGTGAAACTCTGGAGCTCAGGAAACTCTGGAAGACACTAAGTTGCAGAACAGCTGCTAATTTGTATTGGTGAAAAGATTTTCCACACCAGGAGTTCCTGGTGTGGAATCATGTGATCCGGCCAAGAAGAAATACTACATATTTTCCATGAGGTCCAAGCATCCTGAATGAGAAGGAAAGAAGGAAGGAAAGACAGACAGATACACACACAGGCCCAGATACATACATACATACACACACACACACACACACACACACACACACACATATATATATATATATATATATATGAGGGGGAGAAGGGGAGGGGAGGAGAGAATCTAAGCATCCTGAATGACAAAGGGAAGGAAAGACAGACACATGGGCATACACAGGGACAGGCAGACATAGATATGCACACAGGGAGAGACAGCCACACAGGAAGAGACAGACAGACACAGGTGTACACACAGAGACAGACAGACACACCCATAGGGAGAGACAGACAGACAAGAGACTGACTACAGGAGTGTATGGCTTTTTGTCTCAGAGCACACATTTCAGCAGTCTTCCTGTAGGGCAGACTGAAGGACCTCTCTGGCTCTTTCCTCCTCTGAGTGTTGTTGCCAGTCTGACGGTTCCTTCCCACCTCATTTTTCCGGTCCTGCTCCCTAATTCTCAGCATATCCCAGTGCTCCAGCCTTCGTTCCCCACACTCTCTCATGGGGATCTCTCCAGCTCCCATGCGCCCAATCATCAGCCCAATGTAGTATTCTCTCTTTCCAGATGACTTGGACATCCAGATCTCCATCCCTAATGTCTCCCCTTCATTTTAGTCCTGACTCACTGGCTGCTGATTGGGTATTGGTAAGTGAAAGTTTGGTGGCTAGTTAGAACTCAAGAGTCTAAGACAAAACTCCTTCTCCTCCTTCCCAGCCATCTCCCGAACTGCCCCATTGCCCATCAAGGCCCCCACTCTCCTGCCAGCTGGAGAGGTACCCAACTTTCCAGCCTCCTTTACTGCCCATCCCTCTCCCCTTTCATATTCCATCAGGTGCCATGGCTTCTCCCTTCTGCCTCTACATCTCTGGTAGCTGTCTTGGTCTCTTGGGCTATTGCAATAACCCATCTGATTTGATCTTTCTGGAGATCAGGTAGACCTGAGTTCAAATGTAGCCTCAAACACTAATTGTGTAATTCTGGGCAAGTCACTTAATCTCTGTTTGCCTCAATTTCCTTCATTGTAAATTGAAGATAACAGCACCTACCTTATAGGGTTGTTGTGAGGATCAAATGAAATATTTTTAAAAAGCACTTAGCATAGTGCCCAGCACATAGTAGGTACTATACTATGCACATATGCCTACATGTGTGTGTAATCTTTATATATGTATATATAATTATGTGTGTATGTATATATGCACACACACGCTTATTCCCTTCCTAATCCTTCCAATCCATTCTCATCTCTTCCCTTTCTTTTTCTTCCTCAAATGTTTCTCCATTCCAGTCCTTCCTCCATATCCCTGCCAAAAGAATATTCTTCAGACCTAGGTCTATGTCAATCTCTTGCTCAGAAAGCTCCCGTGGTTCCTAATGACTTTTAAGATCAAATGCAAATCCCTTGTTTTGACATTTAAAGCCCTTTACAATTTGGCTACCACGTCCTATTCCAGCCTCATTATACTTCATTCCCCCAATTAGGGACTCTAGGGTTCAGTCAAACTGGCCTTTTTGCTGTTCCTCAGATGACCTTCATTTCTGGTCTCAGTACCTTTGCACAGAACATCTCATGTCAGAAGACTCCGTTATCTCCCCTCTGCATCTTGAAATCCCCGATTTCCTTTGAAGCTCAATTCAAGGGAGACCTTCTCTGATCTCCCCCAGAGACTAGTCTCCCTTCCCTCCCCCTGCCAAAAAACAGAACCTTGTATCATCTTCCTATACTTATACACATGGTCTTTGCCCCCCAGAATATAAGCTTTTGGAAGGCAGGGACAATTTCATTTCTGTTTTTGTATTTTCTGCACCGACACATAGTAGGCCCTTAATAAAATGGTTGTTGACTGTTGCATGTCTCAACTTTGTGACTGAGTTCCCTTCGCTGCAACACGAAGATCATATTACTCTGAAATACTTATGACACACATTGCACAATCTCCTCCAGGAAGCCACATTAGACAATCCAGGAATCACAAGCTCTTTGTTTTGGGTAAGGTGGTTCCCTCCGTCCCCCCCAAAAAAGTGGGTGAATCCCTTGATGGCCTCTGAGGAGGTGGACAGCAGGCTGGATTATTCTTTCTTCTTCCCTCCAAAGTACGGAAAGGTCACATTTTGTTGGTTATGCTCCGACATACATCCTTCAGATGCAGACTTTCAGAGCTCTAAGAAACTTTAGACATCTTATAATTCAGTCTCTTCATTTTACGGAGCAGGAGATGGGAAGGAAGGGGTCAAGGAAGGGAATAAATATTGGAATAGCACCTACTATGTGCCAGGCTTTCTGTTCTAAGGATTTTCCAATGATAATATCATTGGGTCCTCACAATAAAGGCAAATGGGGATTAAAAGGGGAGTCACACAGCTAGTATTTTAGATCAGATTTCCCCTGGAGTCTTCCTGGCCCCAGGGATATTATTCCATCCATAGAATATTTTTAAGTATCATAGGAAAAGAGAGCAATGATACAATACAATCAGAGGGCAATTCTCCACAGTCTCTAGGTATAACCTCAAATAAGTTGTCAGTTTCTCAGCCTTATGTGTAAAACCAGAAAGTACCATATGAATTTGAGATGCTGTAAATGCTTATACTAATAATTCTATTACTAATAAAATAATTATACCAGCCAGCCACTTTCTATCTCTATGTTTAAACGACTACATTGGCCACAGTAACAGTAATACCTGCTTTAAGTATCCAGCGTCTGGCACCGTATTTGGTCCATAGCCAGCACTTAATAAAAATTATTTTCATTTAATCATTTCCTTGTTAAAATATCTTTAAGTGTCTGATTATAAGTGGCCTTGGGCTGGGCACCATATCACAAGAATTTATATTATAGTTCCAAAATCTGAAGAAAAAATCTTACACAAACAATATAGAAAAAATATAAAAATCTTCAATGAAAAAATAATCTTATTAAAATCTAATTCGGATCGCATTAATTCTGGATTGGCAATCATTCAGACGTAGGCTGAACAGAAATTTTCCTTTGTATCTGAGAAGAATGAAACACTAGCTGAGCAAGGTATCGGTCAATTAAAAAAAATGTTAAGGGGATGTTTAGCCTATGGAAGAAAACAAACTTTTTGCTCTCTGTTAAGTGGAACTTTTAGCAGCACCTGGTTTGTTTGCTTGGCACTGTTAAAATATAAATAAAATATGTTATATAAATAAAAATATACTGGGGTAGCTAGTGATGCAATGGATAGAATACAGAGCCTAGAGGCAGGAAGGCTTATTTTCCTGAATTCAAATCTGATTTCAAACACTTCCTAGCTGTGCGACTCTAGGCAAGCTATTTAACTTTTTGCCTCAGTTTCCTCATCTGTAAAATGAGCTGGAGAAGGAATCTTGGTTTCATGGAAGATAGGATTTTAAAGGTATTGAAAGATAGAAGAGATAACATATTGAGAGTTTAGAGAAGGACGTTATCTGCATCCAGTTTGGAAGAAGACCATCAGTGGATATGAAGTCAAAAGGGTTGAGATCAAAGGCTAGCTTAATTACTGAACATCTATGAGATTTTGAAAAAGTCACTTCTCTCTAGAGTGGTTTCTTTGCTTGTAAAATGATGATGGGATTGGACTAGATGATCAAAAAGGTTCCTTTTCACTAAAAACCCTTTGATCCTGAGGTGTGTAGGTATGGGATGACCAGACAAATGAACCATTAGAAGTGTTTTGGGGGAGACCGGAGAGGAAATTCTAGGCAAGCAGAGCTCTTATTTTGAAAAATGTTCCAGATGTCTCAGAAGAGACTTCTTTTTGTTTTAGGTTTCCAATGGACGAGGTTGGCAAAGACCCAGAGAGACCTCAAGGGTGATATTTTAGGGTGTTTCAGTTTACAAGGATGATAGAAATTGGCACAGCTCTGAGCTGGACTTTGCACAACACCGACCCATTGTACTCATGAGTCTTGCTAGTGTGATTTTAAACACCCATAAAATCAAGTCTTATTGATTGGAAAAACATAATGGCGTCTTGGAAGAGGCTCTTGTTTCTGTGCAAATCAAGTATACACAATGTTCCAGCTATAGACAATTGACCCAGGAGTCCTTTGGGGATGAAATAGGATAAACATGTCTACAAAGCTTCTTTAAATGAACCATTACTGCCCATAAGTCATGTCAATCTTTTGGACTTTTCCGATTCTGGCAAAGTAGCTATTAGCCGTGTCCAAGATCAAATTAATATCCTCTTTGTTGGAGTGGAGAGATGCTTGTGGGTTTCCCCTTGCAATTTCTTTGAGATTTATTTCCTTTGATGATGATTGTTATTTGAATGATTGATATACCCATTGGACTATGAGCTCCTCGAGAGCAGAGCCTGGTTTTGTTTTTGTTTTATTTAGGCTTTTTAGTTTTGTTTTCACCTTTCTTTGTATCCCCAGAGCTGTCCTAAACTGGGCCTGGCACATAGTAGGCACTAAAAATAGCTGACCAACTGACTAAAACCAGAGACCGTAAGTGATATGTACAGATGCCATTAAACTGAAGGGGGAACAATCTTGAGCACCATTGGAAAGAGAAGACATGGCTGACTCTTACTTCTGTATGTCCTGAGAAGCATGCTCAATGTGACACAAAGCTCTCCTACATAAAGATTCACAGTCCTAAATGGTTTACAAAGGGAGAGGCGAAAAAAAGGGAGTGGGTAAAGGGACTTGGAGTTGGTAGATTGAGTTCAAATTTCATCTTTGATATTTATGTTATGATAATTCATCTTATATTTTAAGAGTTATGCAAGCATAGAGATGTTATTTAACTTCTTTAGGCCTCAGTTTCCCCAGCTATAAAACAGGAATAATACCAGTGGTACCTAATTTGAAGGACTGTTCAGAAGCTTAAATGAGATTGCACATATACATGTGAGTGCACACTCACACATACATATAGCTATATATATGTGTGTATATATATATATGTACACATACATTTAGGAGCAGTTAGATGGCATAATGAATAAAGCACTGGACTTGGAGTCAGGAAGATTCATCTTCATATGTTCGCATGTATGACACTATGGATAACTGCCTCAGTTTCCCCACCTGTAAAATGAGCTGGAGAAGGAAGTGCCAAATACTCCAAGATAACTCCAGATGGAGTACTGAAAAGTCAGACATGACTGAAAAACAACTGAATAGTGGGATAATCGGAGCAAGTATGTTACAGGTAAGGAAACGGAGTAAAATGTCCGTGGTCATATGGCTAGCAAGCTAAGACCAGAACCCAGATCTTCTGACTTTTAGCCCAGCATGCCAGGCTCTCACAGACTGCCACGTCCATGGAAAGTAAGAAGGCAAAAGCTAGTCATGAACTGTTGGTTTGGGGTGGGAAGGGGTAGCAGAAATCATAGTTAGATACCCTATAACATACTATGCCAGGTAGACCTTCTCAGGCCCCTTCCCTGGGGTTTATGACAGGCACAAAACGAAGCTTTGCAGATTAAGAGAGAATACTACAAATCAAATTCTCATTAACTTAGGTCAATTCAATTGATTTCATTGGGCATTAGTCAAGGTTTTCTTTCATGTTACCCAAAATACTGAAGTATCAGCAAGACTTCAATAGAGAAAAGAATAAAAATGGGTATAGATTTATGGATGGAAACCAACTGAACAAACATTTACTAAGTACCCACTATGTAAAAGGCACTGAAACTAGGAGGGATGCCATTGGAAAACCAAATATTCCCCCTCTTCAAGAAGCTTAGGCTCTGTTGGAATGATGTGATATGTGCACAGAGAAGGAAACACGAGATAATTGGAGGAGGAAGAGAGCACCGATGACTCAATGAACCGGGAAGACATCACCTTGATGCTGTCACTTTAGCTAAACCTAAAGGAAAACTCGAAATCGGTTCCAAGATGCAAGAGTGAAAAGGAACAGGTTGGACAGACTGTACAAAGATCCCGAGAGAGAAGACAGAATGTCAGATTTGATGAACAGCTAGAGAGGGATGCCTGCTGGAATACAGGTAATCTAAAATAAGACTGGAAGGAAGGGAGGGGCCAGATTGATGAGAGCTCTAAATGTCGGGCTAAGCAAGTTTGCATTTTCTGTCTGAGGCAAAGAAAAGGTGACAACCCATTATATTTGTACAAATGAACCAGGACCAAAAACATCTGCCTCTTTTTACCAAATATAATTACTCCATCCCAGATACAATTTAAAATAGAATGAAAAAGTCAAAGATCTGGAGTTTTCGGCTCACCCCTAAATAGTGTAACTTAGGGTTCGTGTTTCTGGCCTTCATTCTCTTCAGCTGGAAAATGAGAAAAATGGACCAGATGAGTGGTTTTCAGAGTTTGGTCCCCAAAGCTCTGAGTGTTCCAAGAGGCTTACGAGGGGTCCCTGAGGGTAAATCTATTCTCATAATAATATCAAGCCATTATTTGTCTATTGAAACAGTCCTCCATTTTCCAAATACATATCTGTGTGGTCCAGATGTTCTTCATACACCTCAACCGAAAATAACAGATTGATTGCAGAAGCAGATAGGAAAATCTAGTTGTCGATTTAGCCAGACATTATAGAAATTTGCAGTTTATGTGTTCTCATTACTAAGTTTTTTCAAAGGAAAAAAAATTACAAATTTTAAAAAACCCAAGTTCAAATCCAGCCTCAGATACTTAATAGCTGTGTGACTCTGGACAAGTCACTTACCCTTGTTTCCGATTCCTCATCTGTACGATGAGCTGGAGAAAGAAATGGCAAATAAATGGACAAGGCTGAATAACAAGATTCAGGAGGAAGAAGAAGTAATAATGGCCTCACTCTGCCAGCAAACCACTCTAATATCTTTGCCAAGAAAACCCCTAATGGGATCATGAAGACTTGGGCAAGACTGAAAAACAGCTGGCCCCCATTTCTATCTGGATTTCATCAAAAGGATGAGATCAAAGCAACGGTAAAGCTGATTTATTGAAGAGCCCATAGTAAGCAGTATTAACTAACTGCCTACTGCGTTCACCATTGTGCTGGCTAATCTAAAGAACAGATAAGACATGATTCTTGCCCTACTAGAGATTGCAGTCTAGCAGAGGGATGAGGAATAATTGCAGATACTTGCAACATACACTATTACTTGCGAAGAACATTAGAGAGTTGCAAAATAAAGTGTTATAGGAAATATAAAGTGAAAGTTCATTACTCTGGGGGAGACAAAAGTCAGAGAGGACAGGAGGTAGCATTTGAGATGAGGTTTAAAGAACTAGAAGACGTTCAGTAAAAATAGAGGGGATAGAAGTAAATTAAAGGCAAAGGAAAAAATCATGAGAAAGACAGAGACAAGACAGCCCAAAGATGGGCCTGAGAACATAATGGTCCAGTGTGACTGGCTTGTAGAGTTCATGAACACCATGGAATTGTGAAAGACATTTAATACAAATTTTAGTCAGTCAATCAATAAGCGTTTATAAGTACCTACTATGTGCCAGGTCCTTTGCCGAGATGAAAGAGAGGCAAAAGACAGTTCTGACCTCGAGGAGTTCACAATCTAATAAGGAAGACAAGGAGCCAACAATCATGAACAAACAAGGTATATACAATAAGCAGGAAACAATTAACAGTGGGAAGACAGCAGAATTAAAAGGAGTTGGGAAAGGCTTGCCATAGTGGGATTCTAGTTGGAAGCCAAGAGACAAAGATGGGGAATTTATGTTGGGGAGTCACTGAAGATTTTTGATGAGAGGAATAACATGGCTAGATTAATGTATAAAAAATATTATTCTGCCAGTAGAATGATTGGAGATGGGTCAGAGAAGTCCAAGTGAGTGGCCATGAAGGGCTCTTATAGGATAATGACTGTGAATGTAGGTGTGAGATGAAGAGATTTTCCACAGAGATTGAAAATAAGGCTTTATGACTGATAAAATATGAAGAAAGGAACAAGGGGGACAAGTGGTCCCTGAAAAAAATAATAAATTTAAAAGTATCAGCTTTAGAGGGAAAATTAGTTTTAGACACAGTGGGCTTGAATTGTTCATGATATATCCAGAGACATCACATGGGCAGCTTGAAATATAGGATTGCAACTCCATTTAATTCAACAAATATTAGTTGTGTCTACTCCATGCATACAGAGAGAAATATAAAATGGTGCTTGCCCTCAGGGAACTTACATTTAACTAAGAGAATAGACCTGGAGGTTTGGGTTCAGTACTTATCTGTGTGGAAGTGACCATTAATGTTATTGTAATGAGACCGATTTCTGGGGCAAGGAATCAGGGCTATTTGTGACTTTGAATGTGATGGCTACTGATTCCAGCCCATACTCTAGAACCCTGGGGGTCTTCACAGTTAATGAGAGATGGAGCTAGAAGAGTAGCAGAGCTCATATTTGGAGTAGAAGAGAAGGAAAATTTAGATAACCAATATTTGACCTATGAATATTGATGAGTAACTAGATGGCACAGAGAATAAAGCACCAATCCTGGAGTCAAGAAGACCTGAGTTCAAATATGTGTGATCCTGGGCAAGTCACTTAATTTTTTTTTTACCTGGAGGAGTAGCTAGATGGGGCAGTGATAGAGTGCTGGCCTGAATTCAAGAGGACCTGAGTTCAAAATCAGATTTAGACACTTAAAACTTTCTAGCTGTGATTTTGCACAAGTCACTCAATCCCAATTGCCTCAATAACAAAATAAACAAAAAAAAATTATTACCTCCATTTCCTTATCTTTATAATGAGCTGGAGAAGGAAATTGTAAAACCATTTCAGTATCTTTGCCAAGAGAACCCCAAATGGGATCCTGAAGAATCATACATGATTGAATGATTCAACAGCAACAAAACCAGCATCTACTTCACACGGTTATAAAGATCAAATGGATTAATATTTGTAAAGTGCTTAGCACAGTATCTGGTACACAGCAGGAACTACATAACTGCTTATTGCCTCCTTTCCTCCACCGTGTATTGCTCCCCCATACCTATGACCTAGTGGGAAGAGTCCTGAACTAGGTTTTAAGTGACCTGGAGTCTGTCACAGACTCTGCCATAAATTTGCTGCCTGAATGCAGGGAATTGGCTGAACTTCTCCAAGCCCTGGTTACATCATCTATAAAAGGAAGGAGTTGGGCAAGATAGTGTCCAAAATCCCTTCCAGTTCTAAGCGTCGGTGATCCAATTCGGACACTGGTTTATAATTCACAAATCCCATCTCTATCCCTAGTGTAATATCGGGCTTTAATAGGCTTGTCTTCTCGCAGCTCTCTCTGATCCTTCATTTTTAGCCCTTCCTTTTCCGAAACAATTGCTTAGAACTCACTCCATTTTCTGATCTCCCCCGCTTAAGAACGCTGCAGCTTCCCAATGTTCTAGCCTTTCTTGCTTGACGTGAGGTCCATCACGAGCAGCTGTCTCCGAGATCATCTAAAAGCACCCACTTCTTTTACTCTTGAAGAAACTGAGGTCCAGGAGAAAGCCCATTTTGTGGAAATCACTTGAGTTCATTCCCTTCACTATAAAATTACCACCATAGTTTAAGTTGGCGCAGACCTCAAAAGACCAAAGTGAGGAAGGAAGAAGGAGGAAGGGAGAGCTAATGATTCTTGATGTCTTTTGTTTCCTGGTCCTGGCTACTGGCGTGGATGGATCTGTTTCTTCATTTGTAAGATTAAGTGCTGGGAAGGATGACCTTGGAAGTCCTTTTCAGATATAATATTCGGTGATCTATTATGGCTGTATCATTGGAAGCTATGGAAGGGGCTGGAGAATATTTGGCGTGTCTAGAACATTTGGCCAGGCCTCTATTTATATCTGTTGCACCAACCCACAGGTCCTATTTTTTTCCCTTAGACTTTACAAATCCACGGTTCCTACCTTCCAGATGCTGCATTTAGTCAGATTAACCCGTGGCTAATTAGTGGCAGCTCACTGGATTCAAACAAATGGGTCTCCATTATGTTTTTGACCTCTCCATTCAAGCAGGAGGGATTGGTTCAGATCTCCTGCCTTTGTTATCAGATGATTAACTGGTGGAATATGATAACAATTTGGCTGTGTGCTCTCTCTTGAAGGAGAAAGCATTAGACTGGGAAATCTCTCAGGCACAAATTCTATTCTTGGTCAAGGCAGCAGTGAAGAAGTAGACTTCTCTGCAGGGGTGTTCCTTGAGTCGGGGTACATCCTGTGCCTTCTGAGACTCAGCACAGGCTCCGCAGGAGGGCCAGGTGCAGTTCCCCCCTAGAACTGATTTCCAAAGAACACCTCACCATTTAGAAATCTGCTACCCACAACTTGCCTCACTCTCAGGAACCAGACAGAAAGGTGTGGGCAGCTACAGGACATAAGGAAACATCTGTCTGGACACTGTGCAAGCCCGGATTAAAGGATGGAGGAAGCTTAATGATGTCATTTGCTTTCACAGAAAATGTGTGCTAAGAGGAGGGAAGGATTAAGCCAGCTGAAGAAATCTCCCAGCAGCTCCCTAAAAGGTGGCTGCAGAGTGATTGCTCTATCTTGGATCTCACCTGTTTCCCACAAGCCTCAGACAGCTGGAGAAGTCTTCCCGACTCCCCTTGGGTTTGAGTTGTCGTTTTCAGAAAGGCTTTTGAACTGGTCCTGGCCATTTAAAAAGAGAGAGAGAGAGAGAG